>JANQDE010000268.1:68212-84922 GCA_037157785.1 Cephalotes varians
CTTAACTGGCCGGACCCACACGCCACTCTTGCCTTAACTGGCCGGAATCACACGCCTTAACAAATTGTTAACTTCAAACCTTTATAACTCAAAAAGTACTTAATGAAAAAATGTTTTATTAGAGTGTTTTGGAAAGCTCTCGAGATAAGCTATAAAAATATGCAATAAAATGTAGGGGATTCCATTTAAAAAAATAAGGTTAACCTTAAAATGACCTTAAAGGACATGGTTAAAATCAAAGTCAAGGTCATCATCATTACTCCTCGCTTGAAACCATACAACTTTGCTATTGGACATTTTCTCCAAAATGCATTCTAACTGAAGATATTAGGGGGGTCCGATTAGGGGGGTCCTTTTCGATGACCCTGTATATTAAAATCCTACAACTTTTGTTTGAAACAGTTTTTTCAGAAATGCTTATTTTACAAAATATTTAAGAGATCCAGGTACACCCTGTATATTATTTACTCTTGACTTCCACTGTAATTTACTATTAACTACTACTTATTATTTATCTCTTAATAAGCATTTAAATAAGATACGTAACTCTTTTTTCATCTGAAACTAAATAGAATGTTCAAACATGGAAGAGAAAAAGAACAAAGAGTGTATAGAATGCAAGTAATACGAAGAAATTTATGTTACATCACTATCAATTAAGGATTATTGTTAATACACGCACGTAGGTAATTCGAGTCTTCCAGATTCCAGATTTCTTCGAATTACTATCGACAATCCACCAACATCCGCTGTGCCCTTAATTATAATTAATAACATGGAGCCAAACATAAAGAAAGTTTGAAAGAAATCTGTCCATACTACTGCTTTGAGACCACCCTAAATAAAATAATAAAAATTTTCAATAAAATTGTATTGAATAAAAAATGGTTAAAAATATAAAAAAATGGATTTTCAATGATTTTGATTTCTAAAATATTGTCAAAATCATGACCATGAATAACACTAAGAATTTTTTAGCCATTCATTGTTTTTCTTAAAAAGTTATTAAGATGCTAACATTTGAAAAAAAAATGTTATATACAAAAGTTGCAAGATTTTATCAAATGCATCAAACGGCAATACTATTTGACGAGGGTCGGAGATTTTTTGTCCCAAACTTTTATTAAACATTTTTTATCCCAAACTTTGTATTAAATTGATCCAGTTACATGTATTAAAACTAAAATTAATCAAACCAATTAGAAAATTAAAAAAGAAAAGTAAGAATTATGGTTTTTTATTTAATTATAATAGCTCTTTATTTTATAATTATAATAGTAACTTATTAAAGTAAGGAATGCATCGAAATTAATGGCGATGTAGAATTAATTAGGTGTATATCAAAGCATTTTTAGTTTGTAATAAAAGATTTTAATTACTGTACTGCTTTATAATCAAGAACTCCAGATCATAATTAAAAAATGCATCTCTTATATTTATATAATTTCAACAAGATATTTTTGCTTTAATTAATAAATATTAATTAATATAGTTTAAAGGAAAAAGCAATACAATAATAAAAACTTTTTCAAATTAATATGTGAAATACATTTTAAAACAAAATCTTTGGAATATAAATGTTACATAATTTTATATTAATTTTTATAATAACATGCTTTTTTAGGCGCAGATTTTTGTACACGGAATTGTAGCTAAGGATATAGGCTATCTATGAATTAGAATATTAAACAAAGTAGTTTTTGTCGTTTTTTCTAAATAAAATACTGATTTTTATCACTGAACTTTATCCGAAAAAAATTTTGCTAATTCTACCGTAGAACACAAACAGAAATCTCACGACAAATTTTTAGTTATACTTATCGTGGACCTGCGATCGGTCGACTTTTCTTAAACTCATATAACTCTATTTTAATCAGTCCACCGAACTTTCCTCGGTAATTTGTCGCCTTAATCCGAGTATGCATTTGACCTTCAGCACGAAAGAGTTCTCAAAGTCAATTTTAAATAATGTAACAGTATCTCAATCTTATCAATTTATAAGTCAAAAAATATTTAACCAAAAGCAGATTTGTAGTTTTTTGAAAAGATTTCAATGTCAGCTACAAGAATATTAAATAAAAAGTAGGAGTTTCTATTTGAAATTTTAAAGTTGGCTTTGAAAACTTCTTCATATTTGCGCTCAAGTAAAAGGATATTGCCATTTGATGCATTTGATGAAATCTTACAATTTTTCATGAAACATTTTTTTCTCAAATATCTTGTTTTCGATATTTAGTTGGTTCGATATTTAGCAAATTTATTTTACTTTTTGATCACTTTGTACATAAAACTCCGACAGCACAGCCGAGTACAGTCTAATGTTTTCCTAATATTTTTATACAGAAATGTACTCTTCCTATCTAAACAAAGACATGTTAAATCGATACTTGAATGTATCAAAGTCTTCTCGAAAATCTCGAAATTATTTGTAACCGCTTTTCCACGATGTTGATTGGTTCTCTCACTATGTTGACTTTGTGAGCTGTCAGCGAAGTTAACAAATGACAATTTGTAGATATGTGCATTAATTGTAGATTACCAATGCAATTTTTTTTAAATAAAAAGAATGAAAGATAAATAGCATGCGTAAACTCGACAAAAACAACCCGTAAAATCCACATTGATGCTATGTAGATAAACAACATAGAATCCACGTGGATTTTCGAGTGGACATCCGCTTATAAACGGTAGTCGAATCCACTGGATGAGATTACTGATATAACGTGGATTCCACGTAAAAATTACATGGCGCTAAAAATACATACCACGTAGTATTCCGGTGAATTCTTTTCACCATATTGCAATTTATATTATATACAGTATTATAACTAAACAAATTGCTCTATATACTTCCAAAAAAAAGTGGTTCAAGCATGCAGAGGCCTAAGAAAGCTCACTCTGTTTGCGAACATAATGGATAAGTGCGATCAGACAAAGGCCTGAAAAGCTCTCTCTATTAGAGCGATGATTGACCGATGATTGGTCGTTCGGAGCTCCTTATGAACACTACCTGTTGCGTCTTGCGTGCGAGTAAAGGTTCATCACGCTGGCGAGCGCGCGCGCTGAAAGCGCGCACAGCGTAGCTCGTGTAACGGTGGCGATACCACCACAGCATATTAGTAAACGTTAATCGCGAACCGTTGCAAGTATCTATATATATTATTATTTTTGATGGCTTTAAAAATTGGTTTTTATTAATTTATGAATTTAGTTTTTTTAAATGTGAAAATACTCACTATTTAGTTTTTTAAGAAAACTTGAAATTATAATATCAAAAACAGCATTAACACAGTATATGATACTTTTATTACGTGTTTTGAATATTATTTCATGTTGAGTTTATTAAAGATTATATATATTGTTACGCTGGAGCGCTTTCGGCGCGGGGAAGCTGGTTTAAGCGTGCTGAGTGAAGAGTGAAGTCCGAAGAAGAACGATGTTCTTTTGTATGAGAGAAGAAGCGGTGTTCAGAGTTGGAGAGTTTTGAATTGACGGTTCTAAAGTAAAGAGTTCTTCGTTCTTTCTAAAAGAGTCTTGTGATTTCTACAATTTCCATTCGTACGATTGTGTCGGGAGTGAGAGTGCGTTGTTGCGGGTGCGGGAGTGTGCTCGCGGGCGTGTCGCGCGAGCGCGGGTGCGTTCTAACGCGTTGTGAACGCAACATATTATTGGATGTACATTTGTTTATTAACTGATATAAAAACTAAAGAGTGTAATATGTAGGATTTATTTATATATTTTTATATATTTTATATATTTTTAAATATTTTTATATATAATGATGTAACAAAATATATGATATTTATTTTTATTCTTTTTTCTCTCTTTTCTACATTTTTCTTTGATTTTTACATTGTTAGTAAACAAATGTCCAATATTATAATCTGTAATAAATTCAACATAAAATAATAATCAAAACACATAAAAAAGAACATCATATACATATTGTGTTAGTGCTTTTTGATGTACAATTTCACAAGTTTTCTCAGAAGTGTAAATTGTGAGCAATTTTACATTAAAAAAAAACTAAATTCTAAAATTAGTAAAAAGCAGCTTCTAAAGCCATCAAAAGTAATATTATATGTAGATGCTTGCAACGGTTTGCGAGTGGACGCATACGTTTATTAGTATGCTATATCAGAATTCTAAGGGAAGTATAGAGCATTTTATTTAGGTACTACTGTATATTTAACAAATACAATAAGTATCAAATTATTGAAGTTTTATTTTATTCTGTAATTGTTATATAATTATTATTATACTATAGTGTTTAAAGTTTGAAGTTTAAAAGCAGTTCCATATATATACTTATAAATATGATCATTTTGAAAAAAAGTCCTAAATATATACACTCATATATATATATATATATATATATATATATATATATATATATATATATGAAACAAGTAAAAAGCAAAATTTTGAGATATTAATAAAATGATACAAGTTCATGCATGACTATTTAGTTTCTGCTATATAATTGCCATTAACTGAATAGAACGATCACAATAACTTACCTTTATAAACCCTTTTTCTTTAATCAATGACTCTAAATTTTGTCAGATCATGTGTCTTCGTGTATTCAACGTTCCTATTTCTTTGATAAATCGAAGTATTTCATTCTCGAAATATCGAGATAGATCCTACGTAGATTTCATCCACGTGGAAAGAATCCATGCGAGATCCATAAATAAATACTTCGTGAATAAATGTTCATCCACATAATCCACGTAAATTTCGTGGATTCGACGTGGATTTAACGTAGATTGATTTCATAACGTAGATTAGTTTTCGACCTTCTCGGGGGTAGATATCTCAATTATTTGTCTCAACATCCTCTCTCATAAAAGAAGGGCACGATCATTGGATTGGTGAACAGGATTTTTTTACTTTCGCATCCGGAGTTTCATCAAAAAAATTTTTCATTCGTCATCAAAATCTTACTGGAGAATGACTACCCATTGAAACTTATCTTCAACACAATGGGATCCAGAATTAAAAGCTTAATAAATGGAAAAACCTTACAGCAAAATAACAATAAGGATATTGAGCTTAGTACCAATAAAAAAATTTGGTTTACGATTCCTCAAATCCATACGGTACATCAAATCCATTTCGGACAAATTTAAAAATATAAACGGCTCGATATCGAGGGTGGCATTCTACAGTACGAATAAATTAAGCAGATTCATCAAGGTGCAAAAAGACTCTCTCCCAAAATCTTCGAATATGAGCATAGTTTATAAAAACAATTGTAAGGATTGCGATGCATCCTATGTGGGACAAACGGATAGACAATTAAAAACTAGAATATCAGAATACAAAAATCTCATTAATAGAAATACTTCTGCTCTTTCTGTAATTACGGAACATAGGTTGTATAAGAACCATGATTTTAATTGAGAGAAAGTTGAGATTTTGGATGTTGAAAGAAATTATAATAAGCGTATAGTATCTGAAATGATCAACATAAAATGTCAAAAGAACGGCATTAACTTACAAACAGACACTGAATCTTTAGATCGTGCCTATTTTTCCGTTCTTAAGTGTAATTAATTTATGGTTTATTATTTACAGTATTATTATTTGACCTTTATTGTTTCATTTCTTACAAGCAGATTATTTTTATCATTTTATATTGTGACATCTTAACGAATAATTCGTGTTTTAAACTTAATTTATTCTTTTTAATTTCTGACCATGTTTTTCTGGATTTTCAATTACGTTTTCATTTTTATACCTTTAACGGTTTCACTGTTATATAATTATTTTTATCTTGTGACATATACGATCGAATTGTTACTTATTATTGTGATCATGAAGTGAGTCATTCTTTTCTTTATTTTCCCATCTCTTTTCTTTCTTGTCAATTTTATTTTTTTTTTTTGTCTCTTTTATGCTCCAATCACTCATGTTTTAATTTAAAGACGCAATATAGAAAAACATTTAACTGTAACGGATACTATTCAAACATGGAAGAACAAAGGAATGACTCTACTCTTGACTTAGAACTTCTGTAACATTCTCCAATTGTTCAACAACAATATTGGACTGAAGAAGGCTAAAAAGTTAGCCGAAACGTTTTTATTAAATTTACATAATACTCAATAGATAGAGTAATTAATCTTATTTGTGCGCATAGTTAACCGCGCTAATTCCCATTAGCCCTTTTGTTTTGTGTTTTTTAACGTAGATGTTTTCGTCGGAAAACGCGTGTTTATGGTGTTTAGTCCGTTTTTAAAAAGATATATTAAATCAATTACTTGCATATATCGAAATATTGCTGCTTTTCCATGATGCCGATTTATTCTTCCACTGTACTTATTTTCTGAATGGCTCATTGCATATTTTGACAGTACGTCGAGAAGTTAATAACCTAATAAAAAGAATTAAGGGGATCCTGTAGGAAATCGAACTTGTATGAAGTCGATAAAACAGATTTTAATTCTATAATACAGGGTGAGTCATAATAATTGTATGTTACGTTTTACCATGGGAGATAAGTTACCGATTGCAACTGTAATCAACTAAACGTTCCATAGATGACAGCTGCTTGGGTCGACCGTATGTACCGAATGCCCGAGTGTGATGTACAGTCAAGTTCTAAAGTATGAATTAAATGCTCAGCAAACGAAAATGGATTGAAATGGACAGAAATGGATTCGTTTTATTAGTGTCAAATCAACTAGATTCTAATCTTTTGAATCCATTTCTATCCAATTAAAGTTTCCAAATTTTTTAAAATCCATTTTAATCCGTATGAAGAGATACCCGACAAAAACAGCCCGTAAAATCCACGTCACTGCCACGTAGATAAGCAACGTAGAATCTTCGTGGATTTTCGAGTGGACATCCGATCATGAACGATAGTCGAATCCACGTGGTATTCATGTAGTATTCCGGTAAATTCTTTTCACCATTTTGCAATTTACATATATTATATACAGAATTACCTAAACAAATTGCTCTATATACTTCCAAAAAAAAGGTGTTCAAGCATGCAGAGGCCTGAGAAAGTTCACTCTGCTTGCGATCATAATGGGTAAGTGCGATCAGAAAGAGGTCTGAGAAGCTCTCTCTGTTAGAGCGATGATTAACCGGGCCGTCCGGAGATCCTTATGAACGCTGCCTGTTGCAACTTGCGTGCGAGTAAAGGTTCATCCGCGCCCTCTCGGAGCGACGGCACGTATTCGCGCCGGCAGGCGCGTGCTCACGCTGGCGAGCGCGCGCGCTGAAAGCGCGCACAGCGTAGCTCGTGTAACTGTGGCGATACCGCCACAGCATATTAATAAACGTTAAGCACATTAATAAACGTTCGCGAACCATTGCAAGTATCTATATATATAATTATTTTTGATGGCTTCAAAAATTGGTTTTTATTAATTTATGAATTTAGTTTTGTTTTTTTAATGTGAAAATGCTCACTATTTAATCTTTTGAGAAAACTTGTGAAACTGTAATATCAAAAACAACATTAACACAATATATGATACTTTTATTACATGTTTTGATTATTATTTCATGTTGAGTTTATTAAAGATTATATTATTGGATGCATATTTGTTTACTAACTGATATAAAAACTAAAGAGTGTAATATGTASGATTTATTTATATATTTTTATATATAAGTGATGTAACAAAATATATGATATTTATTTTTATTCTTTTTTCTCTCTCTCTTTCTACATTTTATATTCTTTGGTTTTTACATTGTTAGTAAACAAATGTACATCCAATATTATAATCTGTAATAAATTCAACATAAAATAATAATCAAAACACATAATAAAAGTGTCATATACATATTGTATTAATGTTTTTTGATGTACAATTTCACAAGTTTTCTCAAAAGTTTAAGTTTAAATAGTGAGCAATTTTACATTTAAAAAAACTAAATTCTAAAATTAAAGCCATCAAAAGTAATATTATATGTAAATACTTACAACGGTTTGTAAGTGGACGCATACCTTTACTAGTATGCTATGTTAGAGCTCTAACAAGGGAAGTATAAGCATTTTGTTTAGATACTACTGTATATTTGACAAATACAATAAGAATAAAATTATTTTATTCTGAAGTTTTATTTCATTCTGTAATTGTTATATAATTATTATTACATTACAGTGTTTAAAGTTTTAAGTTTAAAAGCAGTTCCATATATACTTATAAATATGATCATTTTGAACAAAAAAAGTTCTAAACACACACACACACACACACACACACACACACACACACAAAACAAGTTAAAAGCAAAATTTTGAGATATAAAATAATACAAGTTCATGCATGACTATTTAGTTTTCAATATAATTGCCATTAACTGAATAGAACGATCGCCAGTAACTGCCTATAAACTCTTTTTCTTTAATCAATTACTCTAAATTTTGTTAGATCGTGTGTCTTCGTGTATTCAACGTTCCTACTTTTTCGAAATCGAAGTATTTTATCCTCGAAATCGAGATAGATCCTACGTGGATTTCATCCACGTGGAAAGTATCCACGTGAGATCCATGAGATACTTCATGAATAAATGTTCATCCACGTAATCCACGTAAATTTCGTGGATTCGACGTGGATTTAACGTAGATGTTTTCGTTGGGTAAAAACAAAGCGATTCTTATTCTTGTCAATTCAAAAAGTATGCAGACCATTAATTCATTTTAATCTATAACGCGGGATTAAAACAAAATGATTTGTACTTTTTAAATTACAAAAAAAGTTACTGGGGTCATACAATTCATTTTAATCCATAACATAGGATTGAAATGATGTAATGGCTATTTTTTCAATCCATATTTTGTTCAAATGAATTAAAATGGATTAAAATTTTCAATTCATTTCAATCTATTTTCGTTTGCTGGGTGACATATATTATTTTATAGAAGCTATGTATGTTTAATATATTTAACTCTTATATATTTAAGTCTTTTCTTAAACGTGGGTTATCTTTGCGCGTTTTTATTTTTATGCATTTCCTTACGCATTCTTTTCAAATTAAAAATGTAATTCTTTTTACGTTTTTCTTATTATTATGCGGAATTATCTATCACGTAAAAAGAAAATTGGATGCAGAATGCTATTCTTATAGAACACTATAAGTGCTGTAGAGTGCAAAAAAATACTATTTTATAAACAATACTTTTTAAATATAATTCTTATAGAACAATTGCGTTATTGTATTTTTCTATAAGAAGCGGTATTGTGCTGAATTTTTGACATATAAAAACAATAAAAATTATAAATAATGTGGACTTCCACACCACCTTCTACCACATTTTTTGACCTATTTTTTCGAAGTTTTATTTTTTCATTTGCGTACTATCTTACATAATGACTTTACATATGACTTCAATATGTTTGCTGAGCCTTACACTTCGAAAAAATAAGTCAAATATAGTAGAATATAGTTCCAGACGAAGGTCCACTTTAAAAAAACCTAATGCGCCAAAAGTGGCACCTCAATGGTGATGTGGAAGTCTACATTATTTATAATTTTTATTGTTTTTATATGTCAAAAATTCAGCATAATATCGCTTCTTATAGAAAAATACAATAACGCGATTGTTCTATAAAAATTATATTTAAAAAATATTGTTTATAAAATAGTATTTTTTTTGTTTATAAAATAGCATTTTACATCCAATTTTCTTTTTACGCGATAGATAGTTCCGCATAATAATAAGAAATCGCGTAAAAAGAATTAAATTTTTAATTTGAAAAGAATGCATAAGGAAATGCATAAAAATATAAACGCGCAAAGATAAATCGTGTTTAAGAAAAGATTTAAATATATAAGAGTTAAATATATTAATTAAGCATGCATAGCTTCTATAAAATGATATATGTCATTTCATACTTTAGAACTTGACTGTACATCACACTCGAGCATTTAGTACGCACGGTCGACCCAAGCAGCTGTCATCTATTAATGGATTACAGTTGCAGTCGGTAACTCATCTCTCATGGTAAAACGTTGGGGGACAACCATTATGATTCACCCTGTGTATACATACATGGTGAATCATAATGGTTGTATGAACATCTTACCATGACAGATGACATATCAACTACGACTTTAATCCACTAAACGTTCCATAGATGACAGCTGCTTGAATCTACTATCGTGCGTCTAAGTGTGATATACATTGATCTAACACAATCTAAAAGATCTAACACAATTGTGGTCAAAGATAATAGATAATACGCACCACACAAAACAAATTAGGATTTAAATTAAGGGATAGAAAGCAAAGATGGATAACGGATGAGATTCTGTTGCTAATGGATGAGCGTCGAAAGTGTAAGAGTGATAACAATAATAACATCAATAACTACATAACATATAAGCGCAAATAAGATCGAAAATAAGGATAGCCAAGAATGAGTGGCTCGAACGAGAATGTGTCGAGATGGAACAACTGCAAAATAAACATGATAAGTTCAACCGAGGAGAAGAAGACCGAGTATGATAGAACAATCAGAACAATCATAGTGCTTGATAGTAAAGAAAAAAACAAGATATGGGAAAGATACGTAGAAAATCTTTTTCACGACGACAGAAACCCATGATCTAATGAATCTGTGGTCTTCGCATTTTCTAGCGTCGACCTTCTTGAGCAGGGGGATAAAAGTGGAGGTCAACCACTGTTGAGGGTAATGACCAGTATCATAAATAATGTTAAATATCTATAATACTACAATACTCCTATCATCCAGGAGTTTAAGAATTTCTGATGGTTTTTTCATCTGGCTCAATTGCCTTGTTAGGTTTTGAGCCTTATATGACCTTTTCTATTTCCTCAGTCATATACTGAAGATATTCTTAAAAATAATACATCGAAGGATATATAAGAAGTGTGAAAGAGACATAAATAGTTCGCAATTTAAGTTCAGACAGGGGCTAGGTACAAGAGAAGCACTAATTGCAACGCAACTACTTGTTCTGCTACGATCAGAGGAAGGATGTATGTTTATATTTCTTGAAAAAAGCATTTAATAGGGTACAACATCACAAATTAATGCTGCTTCTCAGGAAACTCGACATGGATCAAAAGGACATCCAATTATAAATATTGAGAACCTAAACTTGTACCAAACTGCACGAGTGAAATTGGAGAACGATATGTCCGTCTCCATACAAATCAGGAGAAGAGTGAAGCAGGGATGTGTACTGTCACCACTCTTATTCAACCTATACTCGGAAGCAATTTTTCAGGAGATCTTAGAAGACAAGGAACTAAGAATCAAAGTAAACGGAGTTGTGACGGAGTTAACAACATTCATTGATGATGCGATTTTAATTACGGACAATATAGATCTGTAACACTTGGTTAATATAGTAGGACAGTAGTCGCAACGAAATGCCCTTTTCGAGCTGATTTCTGAAGCGACGCCTACTGTTCTCCCCACTACCGTTCAACGCTCGGCGGCCGAACCGCCGAGCGCGCGTGTGACGCTATGCCTCAGGAGCGTCCCCATATCAGAAATATGACGGAATCGCCCTTCCGTCAAACTATTATTAAAACATTAAATTGTTTATATTATTTATGTATTATATATGTTTTATAATAATATAGTTGTGACTTTACGTGTATGTGTAGTTTTACAATAATAATTAGTTCCAATAATAGCTTTCCACATCACCCGTGAGGTACTATTATTGATGCGTTTATATATATTATAAAATATATTATTATAAACTATATTATTATAAAACATATATAATACCACTGTACGACCACTGTAGTAGGACAACGTAATAAGTTAATAGGTTTAAACATTAATATAAAAAAGACGAAATTTATGATTGTGACCAGATACTTGAATGTATTCAATAACTCCAGTATAACATTTGATGCAAGACGATAGAAAGAGTTACCAAATAGTCAGACGAGTCAACAGAAAACGCGAGATGCTCAATATAATAAAAAAAAGAAAAACGGCCTATCTAGATCATGTACTGCGAGGCGAAAGATACCAGTTTCTACAGCTATAATTGAAGAAAAGATTGAGGATAGAAGAGATATGGGAAGGAAGAAAATGTCCTGGCTGAGAAACATAAGGCAGTGGACCGGATTGTGTGCCTTTGAGGTCACTGGTAAACACCGCAAGAGATAAGGAAAATGTGATCGCTAACATCCATTAGTAGATATACACCATAAGAAGAAGATATACACTGACCCATCAATAATGCGAAGGATCTTGCAGAAGTCCTGACTTATCGACCTGATCGATTTTAGGATAAGATCGGGAGAATAATAAAAGATGTACAATTAGAGACACATTAGGAATAATATAGAATAATAAGAAAAATAATAAATAATTGATTTTACCAACTTTTAATTGTTCATTTTTGGACGTTTTTCACTATTATTTGCTATTGCATTCTCGAGCGTTACATTTATTTTTGTTTATTTTACACGCTGTTCTCACAATGCGTAGTAGAGTCATCCCGTTAAGCTGTTTCGTTTATAATTTGAATAGAATTCGATTTTTATTCGGTGAACACTATTTTTATAAGCTAAAATCTTGGATAGATTTGAATTATCGGTTGATAGGATTACAGTCAAGACGACAATTCCTTACATTGCAAACATAATAATATTTTTCCTTCACACTTGATGCACATAGATGATAATAGATTCCATCTATTACATTACAAATCAAAACTGAAACTTGGGAGAGCTTTGCATTCTTTCAGAAGAGTCATTCTTAACACTGAAATTTTTGATTTGAGCAGAACAATTGCTTCCCTCACGAACAAATTGATTAAGATTTCAAAAATATTATCTAACTCCTTTCCTACTTTCATTTTTAAAGTACTAGCATTATCAACCGCTATTCTTCTTCATTTAATAATTTACAATTTAAACATTTTTCCTCCTATAAGAAGAAATTCCTTTGGCTACTACGGGTATCCAAATTAAATAAGGCCAAGAAAATCAAACCTATCGTGTTTTCCTGTTTGGTCAATGGAGCTAGTAACAAAGTCCTTAAATCACATCCAAAAGATCCGATTGCTTCTATCAATGAAACATTAGTCCAAACAAGAATTGACCCTTTGAAATTCTTGGACTCCTCTGCAGATCCTTTGATCACCACGAATGATAAGTGATTTATCAACTTATCAAATTCACTTATTCCTGCTGAAGTCACAAAATTGTTGCAACTGGGAAACAAGTTCAGTTTACCTATTACTTTAAACAAAAAAGCAGCCATTCACGAAATAATTAAAGATAACGAGAGTAATATTAAAAGTTGTCATTTGGAGAATCAAATAAGGATCAGGAATACCATTATACCTCAATTTCATAAGTTTTTACACATACAAACACCTAAAAATGTAGTAACAGAATTATTGACTTCTTTAACTTACTATACCAAAAATTTCTTGCATAAAAATCCTGAAATAATTTTTACGCGTGCTAACAAAGGTAATATCACAGTAGCTCTCAATAGAAATAATTATATTTAAAAAATGGAAGAGTTATTGAGTGATACCAATACATATACCTTAATAAAAAAGACCCATCAACATCCATCGAGAAGAAATTGAATGATCTCTTAAGTATTGGTATAATAAGAATTACATTAATAAATCTGAATTGCTGAAATTAAAATCTAGTGACTCACTCCTCCCCAAAGTCTATGGTCTCCCCAAGATCCACAAAGAAAATGCACCATTGAGAATTATAGTTTCTTCGATCAATACAGCATTATATCCCTTGGACAAATATCTTAACAGAGTCATCAGATAACATTCCTTCTTCTAATTACCACGTTAAGAATGGCTTTGAATTATGCCGCACTCTCTCAAGCAAGATTATACCGGACGATCACAAATTGATTTCGTTTGATGTAATGTCTTTGTTTACAAACGTTCCAATAGAATTAGCAATTAACAGTATTAATAAGAGATGGGAATACATTGAGGGGCATACCAAGATTTTAAAGACTGATTTTATAGCGGCTATCGAATTTGTAATCAGTTCAATCTATTTTAACTTTAACAAGAAAATCTACAAACAAACGTTCGGAACTCCTATGAGATCTCCTCTATCTCCTATCATATCGGATTTGGTTATGAGGGATCTGAAAGATCATGTTTTAAATTCACTTATTATCCAACCATTAATTTACTACCGATATATGGATGATATTTTACTATCCACACATGACTTGGAGGTTCATAGCATTCTGGAAAAATTCAACAGTTATCATCATAGGCTTAAGTTCACAATGGAACCAGAGGTTAACCATACCATAAATTTTCTTGATATAACATTATATGTAAAGAACAAATGTTATAGTTACCGATTGGTTTCACAAATCCACGTTCTCAGGGAGGTATCTTTCATTCTTCTCAAATCATCCTATTAGTCATAAGATAGGTACGATTTATGGTCTTGTTGATCACGTGATAAAGTTGTCACACCCTTCTTATTATGAGAAAAATCTTAAATTTTGCATTGAAATCTTATTGGATAATAGTTATCCTCTGGATCTCATATTCGATTATTCGAAAATTAACTTAAGACTTAAAAAATTGTTCGTGCAAAGAACAAATGATGCGATAAATTTGAATGATGCGAATTCTAATGTCGAAAGAAAAATCATGGTATTACCGTATGTTCAACTGCTTACAGAATTTATTTCGTCAAATATTGACAAATCGAAGGCGAATATCGGTTTTCGTTGTTTGAACAAATTAAGTAGGTTCATTAAAGTGCACAAGGATTTAGATCATACATACTGTAAAAATAACGTAATTTATAAAATTGCTTGCAACAATTGCGATGCCACTTATGTCGGACAAACTAAGAGGCAATTGAGGACTAGAATTAGGGAACATAAGAATAACATTAAATTGGATCAGTCAAAGCACTCTGTTATTTCAGAACATATTATAAAATTTAATTATTCCTTCGACTGGGATAATGTAAAAATATTAGATTGCGAATCTAAATATTACAAAAGAATCACCTCCGAAATGATTCACATAAAAGAACAGAAAGCGAATTTGAATCTTAACAGTGATACAGAGCTGCTTGACGAATCTTATTTTGACATACTCAAAGAATTAGCAACATATTAATATTTTAAGAACACTTAATATTACTCAACATATTATATAAAGATGCGTATAGTTCATGACGAACGCACTGTACATTGTATTATTTATTCTATTGTTCTTCTTTGTACTTGCATTGTTGTCTCGAACATTGTCAAAACAAGATCAAATCATAATTATTAGACCATCGTTCTTCCATGAAGATTGTGAGATTTGCAAGTATTAATTTCGTTTTTGCACTTGTTAAAGGTATCTTTTATTCTTATTAATCTTTTTAAATAATGTTACTCAACAGACTCAACACATTATTATTTGACTTTAATTTCACATCACGCTTTGATATCGCGATCGTTTCACCATAAGCAACAGCACTCCTGTGAGGTTTTTCGCTTACGAACGATTAATCCAGCTGGACGCTAATGGAGAATTTGACGATATTGAAGATAGCAACAGAAGACATAATAGATAAGATACCTTAATTAATTTTATATGATTTATATAACATGACCACACATAATTGTGACTCCCGATTGTCTAATCTTGACCTTGATCTTGTTACTCGCTAAAATGTTTACTGTTTTGACATTTTTTTATACTTATATTTTATTATTATTTTTATCTATATGACATTGTTCCGTTAGATTAATATGTTTTTTATATAAACTCTGACTTTTTCCTTCTTTTGAATGTTCACTGATTTAATTGTTATTGACTTTTATTTTTATCTTATTTTTATGGTTCATAATAAATATTAAATGTCTTATCGATTGTCACTGATGAAGGCTGTGGTACAGCTGAAACATATGATATTATTAAGTTATAATTGATTGTTTTACAATCTAATTGCTGATTATTATTAATAAATACCAACTTTTAATTGCTCGTTTTCGGACGTTTTTCACTATTATTTGCTATTACATTCTCGAGCGTTACATTTATTTTTGTTTAATTGATTCTTTATTTATTTTATCTTTTTTCTCCTTCTTCTAATTTAAAAATGCATTAATTATAAAAATAACTTGTTTATAATTTTATAAAAATAACTTGTTTATAATTTTAATTAATATTTCTTTAATTTTTCCCGTTTCTTACATGTTTTCTTTTCTATATTATCATTTATACCTGTCTAGACAAATATACACTTCAAAAGGCAACGTGTTACAAAAAATATATTTATACAGATAAATATACAGATCGGTACAAACCTATAACACAAAGATATAATTTATGTACTTCTAAATTAGAGAATGAAAAAAAAAAGCTGAAGCAAATAAAGAATCAGTTATTTATTATTTTTCTTATTATTCTATTTTATTGCTATTCTTTATTATTCCATTTTGTTGTGTCCCTTTTATTATGCGCCTTTCATTATCGATCTTATCAATCTTATAGATCAATTAGGCTGATAAGTTAAGACTTCTGCAAGACCCTTTCAATCATTGATTCAGCAGTGTAGTACACTGTAGTATACAGGGTGTCCAAAAGCGAAGTATAAAAATGCTAAGGACTAGGTAGAAGGGATTGAGATAAGCGAAAAAGTCCTATACCATTTCGCGAAATTCGCAAGAATAGCCGAGATATTAATTACTTTAATTGAACGAATAGATGCGCGCCGAGAGGAGCGCTGAGCCG
>JANQDE010000268.1:115146-129981 GCA_037157785.1 Cephalotes varians
AAACTAGCTGTTCCATTTAAAAAAACCATCGTGACCCCTGAATGACCTTCAAAATGACCTTCCAAGGATTTTTCAAGGTCAGTACCATACTTCCCCCTTGTAACCCTAAACTTTTCATACGAAACATTTTTCCCTATCCCTACTAATTTTCGAGATATTTGACTGGATTACTTCAGATGGTCCACCCTGTATATATATATATATATATATATATATATATATATGGACATATTTTATATATAATTATATATAACTGAATATAAAATAATTATATATAATTATATGAAATATTTGTTATCGGGTAGTCTTATAAATAATAATATTTTTATCAAATTCACCTAGCGTGGCTCATAAGCCCCTTTATAATTAATTTTTTAAAAGAAATATATTTCATTTTAATATCTTACACAAATATAATATAACATAAAAAATCATAGTTAATATTTTGCAAATAAAATGAGATAGATATAACCACACAAAACAAATATCTTTCTCAATCTTAAATTATTGATTTACGGCTTTATATGTCACGGTATTAAAAGAATGCTGGATCTAGATATACATATATTATTGGCTAGTTAAATCATGAAAATATTGTTTGTCTCTATACAAAATAAACTTTAAACAGAAATGATAGTGATACGAACAAAAAAGCGAATCATTGACACCATTGCATCAGATAGATCAGTTGAAAATCAAAACCAGGCAATCGTGACTCTAATTACAAATTAAGAATATGTGATAACAAAATTTATTGATAGATATGCCAACGTTTCCGGGATTTGCTTATTTGGCAACGTGAATTTATTATACCAATTAATTACATACATAAGAAAGCACGTGCTTGCATTAATTGTTGTCTTCGTAAGTCTACTTCTTTATTGCAATGGAATATTTCAAATAATATGATATTTATCTTTTTTGAAATATCATTGATAAGGATTTTGACTCTGTTATAGTATGAATATTTTCATCAATTATTCAATATTATTTAATTTATGCTTTCTTGAAGTTTTCATATTGCATATTGGTATTTACATACAACATGAAATCTTCAAGAAAATACAGGATGTAAGGCATCATACATGTGGAGCTAGTGATTTCATAAACTTTGAAGCTTTACATCTCTAAAATTATTTGTGCAAAAAGCAATGATAGGGTGTGTTTTGAAAACGTCTCGATGAGATCTACAACTTTTGTCTGAAAGGAAAAACTAAGTTCCATTTAAAAAACAAGTTGCCTTTGAAATTTTTTGAAAACGATGACATCCACGACATAATTCATTCGGAATCATATGTATCCCTTCATACCAAACAACTTTTGTTTGAAGCATTTTTTTCTACAATCAAAAATAAAAAAGTTTTTGGAGGTACATTAAAATGGGACATCCTATATATACAGTGCCCTGTATATATCCGTATGTACATTGACAATTATTGCAGATAGATAAAAATCAAGTTCGAATTTAAAAAATCAAAAATTTGGATTTATCAACGCTAAAATAAATATTTTTAAATTTTTTCCCAATCTGTTTTCGTTTACTGAGATATACAGGGTGTTAAATGGGGTAAGAGCTAGAGTTGGGAGCATGGAAGAAGTCAAGGAGAACAAAAAGTCATATACCATTTTGCAGTTTTCGCGATAGGTAATGAATTATTAATTATTAAAAATCGCCGTATAAGCCGGCCTACTGGTTAATGCAAGCGCGCGACGAGATGCGGCTAGCCATCGAGGTTGCTAGGCGCGCGGTGAGTTGTTTATTACAAACGGCAATGGCTACATACGAGCGGCGCGTAATACTCCTATTCTGAGCTAATAATTTTTCGCCTTCTTTTTATCACAAAATAAAATTTTCTAATGGCATAGAAAAATGTTTTGTTTGTATGTATGTGTATAGGTGCACATGCATACATGCATGTCACAAAAAATTATCAATTTTACTGCTTACAAAATACTCACAATTACTCAATTTACTTTTTTCTAAATAAATATAGACTCATGACCGATATGTGAAAACACAACATTAATTAACTAAAGCGCCAAACGGTCAAAACTTGGTCTTCGTGCTGAAAATTTCTTATGTGACTTTGTATACATATCTCAAGTTCAACTGCGCGCCGAATAAATTTTCGGTCTTAAAACACAGTCTTAAGATGAACAAGGATAGTAAATCACACTATTAAATTAATAATCAATTTAATAACAACGATGCTAATAAGCATCTCAATCCCTTATTCCCCCCGAATATTGTAAAGAATTTGTTGCGAAAAATAACACCTCAGCCAGGGACTTACTTTTTTCTTTTAGTAAGTAACAGTTATGTTTAACAAAGAATTTTCTTTGAAATTGAAGAACTTTTTTTCTTTAAGAAGGAAATTTTTTTGATCATAGTCTTAAAATACACTCATTACTTTACTTGAAATAAATAATATTTAATTAACATTTTTCTCTATATGTACACACATACAAATTACATACTGTAAGTTGCTTGAATTAAATAAATAATACTTTTTCAAATATTTTGTAAATTCATATCTGCAAATCTTAAGTTTAATTCTTCAATTAAGACTATTAAAATAAATATTTGATTTGCTCATTATTAAACTTTTCTTCGATAAAATTTTATAATATTTTACGAAAAAATATAAATTCTTTTTTCGAGTACATGACAATAAGTTTTTTTGAAAATTTGTGAGTACATGTATACACACAAGCATGTACACAAAAAAAGAAATCAATTCTATCGCTTAAAAAAGCGATTATTCGATTTGCCTTTTTTCTTTAAGTATATGTATGTATGTATATCTTTATTATTCCCTTTGAGATTACAATCTTCGGAATAAAAATAACAAATAACATACTTAGCCGACCGTTTACTTTTAACGCCGATGCACTAATCAACTAGCTTATTTTCTACTTAACTTAAAATCCTCTACTTCGCCTATGTCTACATCTGTACATTCTATTCGCTCGCAATGCTCGCCTCTTTCGCTCTCTCTCTCTTTCTCTCGACGCACCCTACTCCCTATCTCCTCCTTTTTCCCCGTCGGGACTTCCGTTTCCGTTACAAATTAATTTTTCAATTTTATCTTATAATTTCGTTACTTCTTCCTCTTTCACTCTCACACTCGCTCTCTCCTCCATATCCCCTCCCCCCACTCTAGCATTCATTTAATGTTTTCTCCTCTGTCCCTCCTCTTCTCCTCCTCCACTGTCCTCATTCACTCCTCGTCCTCCCCCTCTTCTCCCAATATCCTTGCACATACATCCTGCTAAGTTTCTTCATTCCCTTTCTTCCACCTCCTGCATTCTCCCCATATGTATTCCCATATGTGTTCCCCTCTCCCACACAGTCTGCACCTTTTTTCCTCTTCCTCCTCACAATATCTGGCTTCTCTCATTTCATTTCCCAGCCTATACCTCGCTACCCTCCTCCACCTACTTCCTCCCCATTTTTTCTTTAAATACCCTGGAATTCCCTCCCCTTTCACTATTTTGTACCATCTATTGAATCTACTTTCCTGTATCTTTTTCCATCTCTCTTCCTTTTGCATCTCTCTTTACCTTTCCTCCATTACCGTTCCATCCCTCTATCTTTCTCCTTTCAAACTTTCCTCCCTCAACCACTTTCTTCAAAATATCGCACCCTCTCCAACTCCCAACTCGACAGTTCCCTTTCCTTTATCACTCTCATTTCCTCCAAACATCGTCGGACCAAATCACTCTCTTCCTCTCACCATAACCTGTTCTCAAAACTCCTAGCTCTTCTCCTTGCCCTGTCCCTAAATTTCTCCCTCTGGATTTCTTCTCTCATCAGGTATCCTGTCTTTCGCTTCTAGTACCCATCTAGTATATCTCTTTTGTATTTTCTCTACCCAATCCCTCTCTCTCCATCCCCATATCTCGACCCCATATCCTATGACTGTCCACACTGTCAAATATCCACAATCTTCTGGCCCAGTCCTTCCCAAATCTCCTCTTCCCTATCTCCCATACCTGCCCCATAATTGCCGCTGCCCTCTTCACTCTGTCTCTTGCGCCTCCTGTTCTTCGTTTCTTTGCATCACATAACCAAGCTATTTATATTCTCTCACCTCTTCTGTACTCTTCCCTTTCCACAATTAGCTTACCTTCTTCCTTCTTCCCTTCCTTTTTGAAACCCTATCTTCGTTTCTCTGTGTTCAACTCTAAGCTTTTTCCATCCAGGTACCTTTCCAACCTCTCTAGCATGCTTTTCATATTCCCTTCATCTGCTAGTAGCACTATCCGCGTAAGACAACAAGTAAATCCTAACTTCTCCCCGTTTCATTCGCCCCACTTTACTCTACTTATCTCTTCCTCCAAGTCGACAATCAGAATGTTGAAGAGCAGGGGACTCAACGGACAATCCTGTCTCACCTCTCTTGCCACCCAGAACCCCTTGCCCCTTCCCCACTTTCTCTCTACACCTTGCATCTCGTTTCCCCCAGCGGGTGAATTTGTTTATGCAGTCACTGCTGCAGAGGGTATCATTTTATCTTCATTGTTCATTGGACGTAAACAAAGCATTCCCTCTCCACTAGACCTTCCACTTTCCCTTACCCCTCTACCCTTCATCGCCTTGACTAATTCCTCCCTATCCATAGAATCGAACGCCGCTCTCAGATCTACAAAAAGCGCGATCACTTTTCCTCCCTTCTTGGCAATTTGCCTGTTTATCAGGTAGTTCAAAACAAATATGTTATCTATTCCCATTTATCTTCCCATGCTCCTCCTAAAGCTTGTCTGGTTGGTGTGATCAAATCTTTCTCTTCCAGTCTCAGCCTATTTGTTAGAGCCGCCGTATAAATTTTATACAGCGTCGGCATCTCCGTAATTTCTCTGTAATGTTCTACTCTATGACCCCTTTTATCGGCACTACTATCTTTTCCTTTCACTCTTTCGGCCATCCATCTGTCCCCCTTCCATACCCTATTACACTTTCCAAGCACAATCCTCCACCTCTAGCCCACCATACTTCCACACTTCGTTTGAAACACCATCTACCTCCAGAGCTTTCCCATCTTTTAGCCCTTTTATCACTCTCTTTATTTCCTCTTTTTCTAAGTCCCATTCTTTCTCCCTCCCTCCCCTACTCTGTCCCTCCAGATTAACCTTCCCTCCACTCCACTCAATAGCCTTCTAAAATACTTTTCCCAATCCTCTATCTCTATTTCCCATTCACCTTCTGTTTTCTTCCTCTCCTTATTAATCAACCCCAGGACTTGCCCTATCGATCTCGCCTCTCTCGCCTTTCTCTCCCATCTCTCATTCTTCTCCTTCTTTTTCCTCTCACATAGCTCATTATACTCTCTCTTCTCTCTCTTATAGTCATTCTCCTTTCCTTTCCCTTTTCTCTATTCCCTTAACAACTTTCTCACTCTTCTCTTTTTCTCTTTGCATTCATCATCCCATCATCTTCCTTTCCTCTTCCCCTCCCTTCTTCCTGTTTTCACCTTCCCCTGGGCCTTCCTAATTCTTTTTCCCATATTCCTCACTTCCTCCTGTATACTTTTTCTTACATATTCCACTTTCCCCTGTTCTATCTTAAATGCTTCCTTCCCACCTTCATCCCATCTCCCCTATATACCTTCTCCCCTTTTTCTCTGCCTCCCTTTCCTTGTACTCCCTTTATCCCTATTACCATTGGCATATGATCTGAATCCACCCTTTCTTCTACCTTTAACTAATCTACTTCCTTCATTTCTTCCCCCCCCCCCCTCACCATCACGTCTATGACCGACTTCCGCCGTCATTCGGATATATATCCATCTTTCCTCTTCATCTCCCTTAACTCCCCCCAATATTATCCATCTCTTCTCCTTGTATATTCTACCAACCTCCTTCCTTCTCTATTGATTGATTTTACTGTCTTTCTCTCCTTCCCTTCTCCTCCTCTTCTTCATCCCAACTAACCCTCCCTCTCTCTCTCCCTTCTAGCATTAAAATCCCCTCCCAACACCGTCATTACCTCTTCTTTCTTCTCCTCCTGCCACTTCCCCATTAGCTTCTCGTCCATATCACCATTAATATATATACTCCCACCATTCTATCCATTTCCGTATCTCATTTTTCCCATTATTATCCTATTTCCTTCTCCTCTCCTTCATCATGCACCACTGTACCCTTCTTTATTCCTAACAAGGGAAGTGACGCAAGTGTCCCTCTCCGATTTTGATGAGCTTTGAATATGTTGTAAAGTAGCTAAAAATAAGAGACCMGTATTTTTTTTWATSTGCTTTCTTGCACGTTTGGGAAGTGATACACCCCTTCGAAAAAAAACCGGTTTTTTTGTTTTATGTGAGTATCATCAAAACGGTAAGAGATATAAAAAAATGTTTCAAATAAAAGTTGTATAGTATTTTATAGGCTTTACAACCGCGTAGTTGGATTTAATTTTCATTCAACATTTTTTTATTTACCCCCACCCGTCAATTTTTTTTTCAATTTTCAAAATTTTTGTAAGGAAAAATTGTAGCATTTTTTACGCTGAATCAACCATATGATTTTCTTATGTTTCAAAATCGCATCTTTCAGAAATAAACCATCAATATCGTATTATATGCGTCGCGCTGCATGACTCATCTATGACGATTCTATAAGATGATATTCAAAACATATTAATTACATACACACTCACACGTAAGAAATAAAAAGGAAGATAATTTGAAAGATAAATAAATGGAAGTGTTACAATTAAATTTATAGTGCAATTTATGTTTATTTTTCAATATTAATGAATACAAAGCATTTAAATTAATTATAGGTTCTAATCAATAGTAAAAACATTCCCTTTTGTATTTATTGTGTTTTTAGGTTTTTTAATTGTAAAGTGGATGTAATATGGGTATGTGTGTGTAATAAAACAATTAAAACTTTAGTTTCAAGAACATACAACATAATATATAACTATAACATATAATATTTAACCATTACATAATATAGTAACATAAACATATATTCAAAAGTTAACATGTATAGAAAAAACATATTAAAAATATTAAGTGAATTTATGGATATCCATAAGTATCACAAAGGTGATGTTCATGAAAGAAATGATTCATGCAAAGCGATTTTTTGCACCATGCGCAAGTAATTATTGCAGTTGAGCCACAAATATCACATGTCGATTTTAACTGATTTTTGAAACAATATTCTACTGGTGTTTCAAATTCTTCCGGTTTATTTTCCACATACCCGCTTTTATACCATGCGTATCGAAATAAATTTCTAAATCTAGGCGATGAAAACTGACCATGAGTTAATGATTGTAATTTTAAAATATTGTTTCTTGCATGAAGATTTATTTCTAGATCCAAAAGCAATACAATATCTGAAAAGTGTTTAATGAAATTTTTCCACAAACGAAAACCATATACATCTAATGGTTGTATGTTTCCTATTGTTCCAGCCGGTATAGTTAATAGAGTTATAGTTTCTGTAGATTCTAATTTAGTTTCTTGTATAATATTTGAATGACAAGTCCATGAATCTAATAGTAAAACGGACTTTGGTTCTACGTTTGGAAAAAATACGTTTTGCAACCAAATTTTAAAATGATCTGACATTAATTTCCCGGATTTCGAAGCTCTAACAAAAATATTAGGTGCTATGAACATTGGTTTTTGCACTCTAGGACCAAATGTTCCACTAATTTCTTTCAATACAATAAAAAGAGGCRATAATAAYATACCATCGGCTGMAACAGTAGGTTGTATAGTATAGCTATGCGTAATTRCCGTTTTARATTRTACTAYAGACTCARTTCTTTTTGTTCCTTTATATGCTAATGTACGACCGGCATGCAATTCTAACTGGAATCCGCTTTGATCACTGTTGTAAATATTTTCTGCTCCATATTGAGTTATTTGATATTTAACGTTTTCAATAAATGAATTACACTTTTCTTCAAGCTCGACGTTTGCTAGTATAGATTTTTTTGTTACAAATTTTGTTATTTTATGAGATACAATATTATGTTACTTTTATATTATGTTACTTTTATAGTATATTACTTTGAATTTTTGTATCCAACGCATCGACGCTTTGAATCCCGGTACATTTAAATCTTCCTGTGCTCGAACAGCCCATTGAGCTAAATCAATGTCGTGAATAATTATTCCTTTTTCAAGAGCTACATTAAAATTATTTAATATATATTCTGAAATTTGTTTTAAGTTGTGGTATCTATTGCCACCTTCATTTACTTGAATTTCCCATCGTTGCAATTGACGTAATAAAGATACTTTCCGAAATCTTCGTTTAACTCCTTCCAATGTTCTTGGTCCAATTTTTCCACTTTTCCAATATTCCACTGYTTGTTTTCTGTATTYATGCGGAATACGTTCAKCTGTRGTACATAYAAATKTAGGAGTTAGTATATATTCTTCATCTTCGTGCTCTACATCTTGTAGCTCTACTTGTTCTGCTTCTGAAATATCATTATCATTGTCATAATCCAAAGATATTTCCTCCTCTATGTCACATCTTTCATCATTTCTTGCAACATCACTTCTATTTTACGTGCCGTTTCTCATTCTTCTGACGTTATTGGACTTGTAGGTAAATTCAAAGCAGTAAAAGTCACGTAAAGCAACATTATTACATTATATGGATTAAATTGAACCATTCTGAAAAATATAAATAAATACTAAATATTGTTATTCCTTCCTTTTTATTTCTTACGTGTGAGTGTGTATATAATTAATATGTTTTGAATATCATCTTATAGAATCGTCATAGATGAGTCATGCAGCGCGACGCATATAATACGATATTGATGGTTTATTTCTGAAAGATGCGATAAACTTTATTTGTGTACAAGAAGAATAATACTTACTTTATAGTTTAGTAAATTTACTTGTGTTATTTTTTTGTGTTCATTAATTTATGAATTATTACTATTATGTTGCAGCTTTGTAATTTGAAAGATACATATATTTGTATATTTGTCAAGTCAAATATCTTGGATACAATCAAATCAATAGTCAGAATTCACTATTTCGTATTCACTATTATCTTTTTACATATTATTTTTCCACAGTCACTATATAATAAACCAAACTTCCAAGCGTAATATACGATAGCTAACTTGAATATGACGCGCTGCGAACGATGATTATTAATATAAGCCATTCTACAATGAGTCATAGCAACAGATGACAACTAGAGGAACAGTGCTATTTTCAGTTRCACTTGGRCGTTGCGCAAYTKGCGAMRGAACATTTACAACTCATTATAGAATAAGTAAAATATAACGCATCAGTGGAAGGAATGTCTTAGCAACGCTTTTAAACTTTGCTCTTTATTCTATGATTAGAACTTTAGCCAATACGTGACGACGTGACTATTTTCATTCTTTAATTTTTGTATCGCCTATTACGATTAAAGCGCGATATAAATGATRAGTCATGYAGCGYGACRCATATAAWACGATATTGATGGTTTATTTCTGAAAGATGCGATTTTGAAACATAAGAAAATCATATACGGTTGAATTGAGCGTAAAAAATGCTACAATTTTTCCTTACAAAAATTTTGAAAATTGAAAAAAAAATTGACGGATAGGGGTAAATAAAAAAATGTTGAATGAAAAATAAATCCAACTACGCGGTTGTAAAGCCTATAAAATACTATGCAACTTTTATTTGAAACATTTTTTYAYATCTCTTACCGTTTTGATGATAYTCGCATAAAACAAAAAAACCGATTTTTTTTCGAAGGGGTGTATCACTTTCCAAACGTGCAAGAAAGCACATAAAAAAAAATACGTGTCTCTTATTTTTAGCTACTTTACATATTCAAAGCTCATCAAAATCGGAGAGGGACACTTGCATCACTTCCCTTGTAAGATCATCCCCCCCATCGCCTTTCCCTTTTTATTCTTTCTACTCGCCTCTTGCACCTTCCAAAACTCCCCAGTCTATCCCTTCTCCTACCCCTTCCTTTCTATCCACTCCACTAACACTCGCATCCCACTGCCCCAATTCCCTCCAGAATTCCCTATCCTTATTACCTAACTCTGCTACGTTCCAGAATGCAATATCTGTTCCTTCCTTTCTTTCCCCTCTCGTCATTCCCCTTGCAAGAGTGCTTCTGTCACCATTCTCGCCTTATCTCTCTGTTTTCTCTCTCTCTCTCTTTCTCTCTCTCTCTCTCTCTCTCTCTCTCTCTCTCTTTTTCTCTCTCTCTCTCTCTCTCGTTCCGGAAAGGCATAGTTCTTACAGTGGATGGAGAAGACCTGTGAATTTAAGATTTGTTTCGGTAATTCCGGTATGGTCAATGTACACTGATTGATGTTATTTAGCCGGAAGGTGTTGAACTGCGAGTGTGAGGTGTGATTCTCTTTTGTGCCGCTCCACGACAATATCTGGACAGGTAGCCATTAAAGTGCCAACGTGTGGGCGCTGATGTGAGTCCGCGAGTGCGGTCGCGAAGATAACTAATTAATTGGTGGGCGACACCGATTATCTGCCGACATCGGTGATTGTCGGTGATACCTGTCGGTAATGCCGACATGATTGGAATCAATTATGCGGAATACCGATGCTCTGCTTGCAAGAAGAAAGTAAAAAATATAGTGCTTTAATGCAGGAAGTGCATAAGGAGTTTTTTCCATTCGCGATGTGTAAGTAAGCACAGGACCTTAAAGGGCAACGAGACAATGAAGTGTGAAGGTCCGTTTATTGTAATAACAATTGAAAACAAAAAAATTGAGATGAGAAAATCAACGGCCAGTGGAAGAGAAAAACGGGATCGTCAGGTTCTATTGGATCAACAGCAGCAACGTCGGGAGGAGTAAATAGTTAAGTATAGATATAGACTGGTTAAAAGAAATAATGAAGGAAATGAAGGATGAAATCATGCAAGCGTGCAGAAATGAAATTAAAACTATAATTAAACAAACAATTCGTGAAGAGTTGGTAAATATTAGAAGAGAATTAGAAGATATGAAGCAAAATATACAAGGAAGTACTGCGGAAATTGCGAGGAGTGATCAAGAAAGTTATAGTGAGACAGCGAAGGAAAAGAAGGAAAGCATTCTAATTGTGAAACCAAAGAAAGAACAGGAGAGCGAAACCACCAAGAAAGTGGAAAGAAAAAGTGGAAATTAAAAATCTAGCGGTTGATATAACAAAATTAAGAAAAGGTGACATAGGAACTGTGATACTTGGTTGTGGGAGTGAGAGTGAGATGAAGCAACTGAAAGACTCAGTGAGTGAAAAACTTGATAAAGACTTCGAGATCGTAGAACCAAAGAACATTAAACCGAAATTAAAAGTTATAAATATTGAGGAAGAAGAAATAATATTAAAGGATGAAAAATTAATAGATACGATTAAGAAGCAGAATAATATTGATGGAAAAGAAGAATCTTACATAAGAGTAGTGAAGAGATTTAACAGCGAGAAAAGAAAAGGAAATATGAGAGCCAGAAGAAACAATAGAGAAGAAGGCTTGATTATACTCGAAGTAGATGAAAAAACACATGAGTTAACGTTAAGAAGAGAGAAACTAAATATTGGATGGAAGAAATGTATAGTATTTAACCACTACAGTGTTGAAAGATGCTTTAAGTGTTGGGGTTATTATCATCTAGCCAAAAATGGCACACAGCAGGAAACTTGCAAAAAGTGTGCAGGAAGCCACATATCTAATGAATGTAAGACAACAGAAAGGAGATGTGTAAATTGTATGTATAAAAATAAAATGTACAATTTGAAAATAAATGATGAACATGATGTTCTGAGTGTCAAATGTCCGACCTACGTCAGGGCGTTAGAAAAAGAGAAAAAAGAACTGGATGGACTTCTAACAAACAGCAATTACGGAAGGAGATAATTATATACACAAACGCTCAGAGTGTGATGGCACATCAAGAAGAAATTCAGCATCAGATTGAAGAAGATGAATCCGACAATATAAGCCCTATCAGAGTCAAGGTTAATACCAGAAATTGAAGATAGTGAAGTGAATGTGCCAGGTTATAGCGTTCTAAGAAGTGACTCAGAGAATAGAAGCACAGGGGAGGAGGAGTTATATTATATAAGAAACAATATCAAATATGAAATAATATTAAGAGAGAAAATAATAATCTAACTGTAAATATCTAACTGTTGGTGTGCAGCAGTTGAAATGAAAGATAAAGTGATCGCCGTTATGTATCACTCACCAAGTGCGTCAGATGGGGATTTTATACATTTTTTAGAGGATATAGTAGATACGAGGTCTGTCCCAAAAGTATCCGAYCTACCTCTATTTTTCGGCGCTTGGCTTATTCTTCGTCATCCGGTTGGTGGCATCCTTCGAAGTAGTCCCCATTTGATTGAACAAGACGCTCATATCGATGCTTCCACTTCCCAAAGCAGTCTTGAAAGTCAGTTATTGGAATCGCCTTTAGTGCATTCGTCGCATTGGTTTCAACAGTCTTCTTGTCGTCGAATCGGTGTCCTTTAAGCGGCATTTTCAATCGAGGAAATAGCCAAAAGTCGCAGGGAGCTATRTCGGGACTGTACGGAGGCTGGCGAAGCTGTACCACACTGTGTTTTGATAAATACTGCTGCACAAGGTTTGATGCATGCGCTGGAGCACTGTTGAAACCAATGCGACGAATGCACTAAAGGCGATTCCAATAACTGACTTTCAAGACTTTGGGAAGTGGAAGCATCGATATGAGCGTCTTGTTCAATCAAATGGGGACTACTTCGAAGGATGCCACCAACCGGATGACGAAGAATAAGCCAAGCGCCGAAAAATGGAGGTAGGTCGGATACTTTTGGGACAGACCTCGTATATTGGTAATGAAAGGACAATGTGTACTGAGGGGACTTTAATATAGACTTAATGAAGGACTCGTTTTATGCGAAAAAGCTAACGACAGAAATGTTTTAGGCATGAAGCAATATATTAATAAATCAACGAGTAGCGAAAGATAGTAAGACGCTAATAGATTTAGTTTTTGCAAATAGCGAGGTAAATTGTAAAGTATATGATAAACCAAAAATAAGAGATCACTCGTGGATAAATGTTGAAATTTTTACAAGCACGAGGGTAACAAATATTGGGAGTTTATTAATACAGTAGAAACTCCCAAAACGTATACTCCTAAAACGTATATACCTCCCAAAACGTATACAAATCTACTCTCAAAACGTATATTTTCTCCTTCATCGCTTTTCCCACCACTACGTATGGTTACAATCGAAACTGCGCTAGCGCTTGCGCATTAGGCTATGCACATGTAACATAACATGGTCGTAATATAACCTCTCTGTGTTAGAATATAACTTCTCGATTCCCATACGATTTAGTACGTTTCAAGTATGTATTAAATATTACAATTACTTTTATGATTGTGTATGCATATATAATTCCAATTACTTATTCTATATAATTAGATAAAATGACAGAAAAACAAAGAAGATTAACAATATTAGATCGAGCACAAATTATCGAGAAGCTTGAAGCAAGAGAGAAAAAAATAAATTTAGCAAAAGAGTACGGAGTTACACAGATGACAATTTCACGAATAAAAAAGAATAAAGAAAATATTATTTCTAGCAAACGAACTATTATTGAGCAGCACGGTAGTTTGTCCAAGAAAAAAATGACAGAAATCGAGGATTCTGCGCTTGACAAAGGACTATACCGATGGTTTCTTCAGATGAGGTCGCTTAGAAATCCAATGTCAGACCCAGTTCTACAAGAAAAAGCTATGGTATTTAACAATTTATTCAATGGACGAAAAGATTTCCATGCAAGCAACGGATGGTTCCACAAGTGGAAAAAACGACATCAAATTCGTTAACTAACTATTGCCGGAGAATGGTTGTCTGCTGATGAAGAAGGCAGTGCAAATTTTTCTACAGGCTTCTGTAAATTTATTGGAGATCATCATTATAGTCGAGATCAGATATACAATGCTGACGAGACCGGTTTGATGTGGAAATCATTGCCTTCAAAAACTCTAGTAGCCACCTATGAAAAGAAAGCTCCTGGGCGAAAAGTTCTTAAAGACCGAGTGACAATAATGATCTGTTCAAATGCTAGCGGAACAAACAAAATTCCGTTGCTAGTTATCGGTAAAGTTAAAAAAACCACGGTGTTTTAAAAATATTAAAGTTTTGCCAGTAGTATATAAAGCACAACGTAGTGGTTGGATGGATAGAATTATTTTCAAAGAGTAGTACACTGACGTTTTTTTACCCGAAATAATGAAAAAACACGGATAAAATGCAAGATGCGTTTTATTATTAGATAACGCACCATCACATCCGCCAGCAAGAACTGAATTTAATCAGTGATTTGTGTTTAGTGATATACTCACCACCAAACGTCACTGCAATTAGTCAGCCTATGGATCAAGGAATCATTGAGAAAGTAAAAAAAATATACAAACGTCAAGTTCTTGAARCTATTCTGTTGTTCAATGACACCGAGAGAATTTCAGACTTTTTTAAAACCTGGAACATGATCAACTGCTGCAATACTATTGCATATGCGTGGGATACTGTTACTTCAATAAATATTAAAAACGCGTGGAAAAATTTATTGAAAGATGAGATACAATGTTCTTCAGAACAGCTTGATACCGCTTCTTTTGTTCGTTTAATTCGCCAACTTCCTGATACCGAAGAAATAACARCAGAATGTACGGATCAGTGGTTATATGATAATAATRATCCAGGATGGCAAATTTTAAGTGATGAAGAGKTATTAAACTTTGATGATAAATCTCTTTATGAAACACCACCTGACGAAGACAATGAGGAAATTGACTCTATTCAACAAGAAATGACTGTTGAGCAAGCATGGACT
>JANQDE010000269.1:10626-25820 GCA_037157785.1 Cephalotes varians
CACTGAAATATAATAATACTGGAACGAGCGCGACCCTATGAATAAGTGTGATCCGAGAGAGAGCATCCAAGGTGGTATCTTTAGCCTTCTCTAAGTTATACTACGCATGTGTGGTAAGCGATAGTGGGGATTGTACAGTCTCGTTTATAAAAAATGTTTACGTGAATCCAATAAACGTTACAATGAAACTTTTGGCCAGATTGTACTAAAAAGAGACAAAGATACCACTTAAGACCCTCTTTGTCATTTCACGACACTAGCACCCGCGCACGTTCCAGTATTATTATATTTCAGTGGTTCCGATATTACTGCCAGTACTAAAAATCTATAGTGCACGTAACGTATACTATAGATTTTCAGTACTGGCAGTAATATCGGAACACAGCTGATATCGCTCCCGCTTACTGCCTAACCGTATACTTTCTGTCCTCTATTCTAATATCTCTATGCTCCATGTCGATTATATCGTTATAAGCTACTTTATCATTTATTTTTTATACTACGTTTGATCTCATATCACGATGTTTAAACGATCTGAGAAAATAATGAATGATTATCGTACATCTGCGAAACGAGCAAAATTCGATATTCCTAATAAGAATATGGAGTATCACAAAACGCAAGAAGAGATCTCTACAAATAGAAATGTTCAGAATGATGATCTTTGGGGCGATGATTTCGATGAAGAAGATATTGAGGAAATGGATCTGATTGCGTCTCAAGCTTGTATACAGGTATAGCTATTAGAAAAAGTTTATTTTTAAAATATTTTATGAAATTTATTTATAATCTGAATCTTTACTTTCAAGGAAGCTAACACATTAAATAATTTGAAACTGTTTAAAGATGATTTTAAATCAGATTTTCCAGAGAGAACAACTGTCATAGCTTCTACTGATATATCACAATCAAAATTATCACTGGCTGTAGAAAAGCTTAACTTGTTGAAAAAAAATATACAGAGTACGAGTCAAAATAATCAGGATATAACAGAGATTAATTATTCTCAGTTCAAAAATAAACTAATAGATAAAAAAAATCATAACTCAACTTTTCAAAAGGGCAATACCTTCATTGTACATGGTAATATATTAAAAACATTTTAAACAAAAGATACAGATGACATAGTGTAACAGTGAATCATTCCATCCTCGTTCATCAATGTTAAACAAATATAAAATGATTCACTATGCGTACCTTCTATTTAATTAACACAAATCAACATAAGTGTCGTTCTATTTTTGTTTCTTGTTTGATACCAAGAAGAATAGAATGATATTTTGTTGACTTGTGTCATTAATAGAAGGCACCTACTGTTATACTGTATCATTTATGTATCTTACTGAGAAACATATGAATAATTATAAACAAAAATATGAATAATTATAAAATATTTTTATTCATTATTTCCTTTACATTTATTTATAGATGATAAAGAAATTGAAAAATTAAAAATTGAAAACAAGAAATTATTGAATGATTTTATAACCAAAGATGGTGAAACTGTATTTTTGCGACAGCAACTACAACAAATTCAATTACGAATTCAAAATGAGAAATTAGAAAAGATGCGTTTAATCGAAGAACAAGCCAATCGTCATAGATCAGAGATCAACAAAATTTATGAAGAAAAAGAACAGCTAAAAACACAATTAAAATTACAAGTATATTTTTTTTATTTGTTATTACTAAAGTAAATGATAACATTAATTATATAACTATTAATGTATAGAATCTAGAAATAGAAAACCTTCAGGAACATTATAAATTATCAGAATCTGGAAATATTAAATTAAGGGAACCACAAATGTTACAAATGAATACTTCCGTTGATAAATATACTATCCCAATAAACCGGTAAGATAATGTTCTAAAAAAATGAAAATCCAATTTATTTGATATTTATTTTTAAAATTAACATTCAAAGTATATATAATTTATACATAATAGGAATACAAATATAATTGCTAACCTAAAAATGAAAGAGGCATGTGTACAAGCTAATATTTATAAGAAAGATGACTATCAACTTAAGACATGTACTACTTGTGAGTGTGTTAGAAAACTAGCTAAGAAGTATTATTATCAATATTACACTTTTGTAATATTACAAATATTTTTTAGATTTTCCTTTTGCAAGGATTTCGGAATTAATGTTTGGAGCATCATTAGAACAATCTATTATTAATATTAAAGTCATAGAAAAAACTAGAAGGAGAAATTTACCCATTTTGCAAGAAGAAGAAACATTTAGAATTTTTGGTAAATATATATGGTTTGTGGAATTATTTTACGGTAGTATTAACACAGAGATATTTCATATGTTATAGAAAACCCTGAATTAGTAAAACCAGTTTTTACTACAGTAGATGGAAAAAAATTGACAACAGAATTTGTTTTACATGAGATCGCAGCCATTGAAAGGAAAATCAATACCGAAATAGAATCAGAAAGATGTATACCAATAATCAACAAGGTATAAAAATAATAATATTTTGACCTAACTATTACATACAAGTTATTCAATTTTATTTTTGACAGTCAAATATTTGGAAATCAGGGAATTTAGAAAAGTTGAAAAATTTGGGAATTTAAAAAATTTGGAAAATTTGAGAATTTAGAAAAATCAGAATTTGGATTTTAGAAAAAATTGTTTTAGATAAAAGTATATTGTATAATCTAAAGGAAGACAAATAGTGATAAAATAAATTTTTGAAAAAAAATTTTTTTTTTTAGTCGCTTATTATTTTTTTAAATGAGTTTTTTTATAATATGCATAATATGCAAAAATAGTAATCAGTTGTCCAAAAAAATTATACAATTTTATTCTATTATACAATCTAAAAAAATATATATTTTTGTATCAATTCTATTCAAAAAAATCGTGATGACTTTTATGTAACTGTAAAATTTTTTCGAAAATTGATTTTATCATTATTTGCTCTTCTTCGCACAGAACTTTCGTCTGAAATGTTTTTCCATATTTTTTTTTTCTAAATATTTGCCTGTGTCATTTAAAATGTCATCCCGTGCATGTATGCGTGCTGCGCGCGCGCGATGTGCGTGCGTGCATACGTTTTCTGTTCGTCTCTCTCTCTCTCTCCCCCTCCCTCCCTCTCTGTGCGTGCGTGTGCGCGCGCGCGTGTGTATGTGTATGTGTATTTTTTTTTGTGTTTTAGCTAGTCTTGACTACAAGAGAATTAATATTGAATATTATAACAGTTCTGGAAACGATTTTTCAAGCTATGAAAAATGATGATATTCGGGATATGAACGACTTATATTTTTCTACAGTTTATAAAAATCATAATATATGTATTAAATCTGAATGCGAAGCAGATGCATGGCATGAAGGAGAATATGGCATCGAGGCTAGAAGATTGCTTGGTATACTTTCGCGCATTAGTACTGAATCGTTATACTTAAGTAATTACTTAGCAGGAAAATCACAACTGCTCACACGTAGTGATGAATATTACAATCATTACCTGCAACAAATGACACGTTATAATACATGGCCAAAAAAGGGTCATGAATTTGAAATGCTTGAAGTTATCTTAGAATGTGTCACTTTAATAGAACATGTTGTAAGTATCTACTATTTTATGATCTAAAATATTAATTTTTATAATTTTTGACAATAGTTGATGAACATTATTTGCAGAGGAGATCTCATCAATTTACAGGTCTTATAAATGCGATTATAAAATTACTGTGTAATGTGCAACAGAAAGTGGGTTATTGCGATAAAGGGTATATTAATATTATCATTGTAATTATGTTCATATTTATAAATTTTATATAAATATAATATTTTTCAGATTAGTATATATTTGTCTTATATTCAAAGAACTCGTATTTTCAAGGCCATTATCACTTTGTTATGTTTCATTAGCAAACTTTATAAAGTTTTTCAGTAAATGCAATATATTTGTGTCGAAACTTTGTACAAATTCACGTAAGTATAATGAGTATGTCTAACAAAAAATTTGTTTTTTTGAAATTTTTTTTATTAATTATCATTATTCTAATAGAGTTAATGACGATAAAAAGATGGAAAGGAGTTTTACATTTTACACCAGGTACATTATTATGTCATTTCAAAATAAACTAAAAATTTGCGCATTTCTTTCTAATATATTTTATTTTTTAAGAACATTTCTAATGATAAATATTTCTGTTTCAGATGCTTGTGTCTTACAAATTTTTATGGCACAAGTAGAGCATTTTTATCCAGACTTTCTCACTATAATAAACATCACATATGCATTAATATCATCTATATGGCAGCTTCTACAGAAGAATAATTTATTAAGAATTGAAAGTTTAGAATCTTGTAATTGTTATATGAAATTATTACGATTTATAATTAATATGTTAAAGAAATGTTCTGAAAACAAATTAAACATAATCGATAATACTAAGTGGCAAGATTCAATTTATGTTTCCAAAAAATGTCATATCTTGAAAAGAATTAATTATAAAGCATGTCAAACAAAATGTAATAAACAAAATATGGAGAAGAATCTGATAGAAAATTTGGATCGTAATTATTGGTCTGATATTAAAAAGATTCAATACAAAGTATTGAGACAAGGGATCAGATTTTTATGCCATCTTGCGATTTGTAATCCTGATTTTGTTATCCAATTATCTGATATTGAAGATTCATTTCATTTATTTATACGAAATATCGCTTTTTTTGATGATTTAATACTTCATGAAAATGAGCGTAAATATCATAATGTATCTCATATGTATTATTCCCTTTTTATGCAGATAATATAAATATAAATATATGTTCTAGGAGAAGCATTAGATCGTATAAAAACTACATTCATTGTCGATAAAGGTAAACAATATGAAACTGAGACATATTATGAAAACATACATCAATTACATATGACAAATTTTGGAGAGAGTGAAAAGAGAGTTACTCCTATGACTGAGAGGAATTGCCATACTAGACCTGCCGAAAATTATAATAGGATATACATGGCCTTTCAAGCATTGTATAATTCCAAAACGGAATATAGAGATAATTAAACATATTAAATTCTCAAGAATACATTTTAATGTTTATACAAATATGTATACATAAAATTTTTGAATGTGTAGGGGAAAGCGGGTAAGACGACGATTTTAAAGTTTGTTTATTTTTCTTAATTTCTGTAATGACGTTAAAATAATAATTTATTTTTTCAAATTCACTGAAATCTTGCTCATTGTCTATAGAAATTAAAAACAGTTAAATAAATTAGAATTTTTTTAAATTTAGACTTTTTAAGCATATGTCAATTTTATCATCTTGCTCCCGTATACGAATAATATAATTTTCAATAAGAGATGAAAAATCAAATTAAGTTAAAGAATGTACTTTTTTACGAATAAGAAAATTCATTCTATTGTAATAAACTTCTTATGTTATTTTTATATAATATTTTAACGTAATGAAAAAAATATAAATAAACAAGAATATTATTTTTATAATTTAAAAAAATTATTAAAACATTCAAACGAAAATAACTTTATAAGAAATTACTTATGAAATAAAAATAAAATTAAAGACAAAGTAAAAATAATTATTAATTATTTTCCTAATTTCGTCATCTAACCCCGTAGTCATTGTGTTTTCTTATTCATTTAAACCTTTCGATGTTTATATCGAGTATACTCATCATATAGTAAAAAATTTGCATTTGCTATTAAAGTAAAATTTAGGTAAAATATATTCGTAATTTTAACACATTTTAGAATACTTTAGGACATAAAAAAGAAAACATACAAAAAAAAAGTTCACTTAAAATAAAATAAAAATTTACAGCGTGTAAAATTAAGCACACAAATGCACGTTCTCAAAATAAAATGAAACATTTAAAAGGTTAATAAAAATGTTACAATGCGGACAATGAAAAATATTAGTATGTATTATACACGACAAGAACACATCACTATATACTAATACATTAACATTTCACGCGCTCACACACAAATCTTTTTAATCTCTTTTCTCTTATACTGAAGCTTCTAGCCTATTTCTAATGCCTGTTCTACAATAAATCGGATGTCGACAATTGTAAGTCGTATATCGGGTGTCGTTGCTGTTCTACATTCGTATTCAAGTCGTACCGTAAAGTTTATGTGCACTATGGATAACGCCAGACTCCTCAAAATTTATTATAATTTACTATCAACCCAGACAACACCAAGTCCTCTAAAAGACGACTAAAAGATGTCTAAATTGTTATAAAGATGTCTTTTAGTGAGAGAATATAGTCGACGAAAAGATGACTAATAGATGACAGATGTCCCACTGCTAGTCATCTTATAGCCTCACTCTTATGATGACTAAAAGATGACTAATTTTGGACATCTTTTCGTCGTCTTAATTATGTCATGTAAAAAATTATATTTTGGTATATATAATTTCCAAAAATATCAGATCTCTAAATTAATTTTTAAAATTAATTAAGAAGTCATACTGTCAAAATACATTTATGTTCGTCACGGAGTGCTCCCATTTTGGGGACTCCGTCTTCAAAAAAATTATTTTATTACTTCATGGAAAATCCCATCATGTTGCGACTATTATTCTATTCTGTATAGTTTTTATTTACGAGAAATGTAATTATATCGCGTCCATCTAGTGGCGATGCCGCATACTGTTTTCGGATCAGCGACTTTATCTTTTTTATGTTATCTTTTCGGCAAAACGAAAAGATATCTTTTAGTCGACTTTTTGTTTTGCCGAAAAGACAACCATAGAAAGACGACTAAAAGATATCTTTTTTAAGTTGTCTTTTAGACAAAACTAAAAGACATCTTATAGACATCTTTTCGTTTTGCCGAAAAGCCAACTTAAAAAAGATATCTTTTTGTCATCTTTTAGACATCTTTTCGCTTTGTCGAAAAGATAACTTAAAAAAGACAACTTTTAGTTATCTTTTAGTTTTTTGTGCTGTCTGGGAAGTTGGTTGCAACCCGAGCAGCACATATTAGTTAACCAACGGTTGATTTTAAGTCGGAAGCATCGGCAGTTGGGAAAACATGTTGGATCGACATTATTAAAATGCTATGATCCGATGAATCGTTAAACAGGCTATTTATTTATTTATTCTATAAGAATTAAAGGGATTGCTGTGCTTCCTAGTATATTTTAAACTATTTTAAAATAACCAGCAGTATTTTTAACTATTTAAGTGTACATTATTAATCGATTAACGACATAATACCAACCATTTGAATGATGTTTAACCGAAGTTGGACCAACCAATAATTTTTTTCAAAATAATATTAAGTAAGATCTCATTATCGTAATAAGGATACAATATCAAAGGAAAAATCATTTAAGAAACCTCATTAATACGTTATTTTTCAATTTACTGTAGTAATTATTTTTTATTTCAAAGTGAATTAAAATGAACAATGGAAAGGCTCTAGGCCACTCTAGGCTTCTGTGATTGATGGTGTCCAATCGAGACATGGTCAATCGGGATACTCCCAAATTAATATTAGCTAAAAATTATACATGTATTGTAAAATTCTACGCACGATGGAAAAAATATTAGGAACGTGAATAAATATTAAATATTTATACCTTGTCTATAATTACAAACTTATTTAGAATCACAGGAACTAATAATTGACGCTTCTGATTTACTGTCGCGACAACCGCTTCCACGATTCTAAATAAGTTTGCAATTGTATTATGGACGAATATAATATTTATTTCTGTTCCTAATATTTCCTCCATTGTGCGCAAGGCCTCGCAACTAATGTTAATTCATTATCACTTGGCAACATTGGGCCAGAATTTAGACAGTCAACATATGCCCGATATTGGATCAATGTTTTTATGAGATTAGATCATTTTTCAGTTGTTGGTATAATGTTGGCTAAATGTAAAATCCAACATTTCACCAACCATTGGCCATCGGTAAACCAGCGTGACGCCGCCAATATCGGTTCATTGTCATTTCAAAACTTACTTCCCGAGTAGCACAAAAACATTGGTCTTATATTGTGTTTATGTCGATTACCCAATGGTCTTATATCGGCCCGACGTTTTGAAATGACAATGAACCGATATTGGCGGCGTCACGCTGGTTTACCGATGGCCAATGGTTGGTAAAATGTTGGATTTTACATTTAGCCATAATGGACTAACATTGATTGCAAGGCCTTGCGCACAATGGAGGAAACGTTAGGAACAGAAATAAATATTATATTCGTCCATAATACGATTGCAAACTTATTTAGAATCGTGGAAGCGGTTGTCGCGACAGTAAATCAGAAGCGTCAATTATTAGTTCCTGTGATTCTAAATAAGTTTGTAATTATAGACAAGGTATAAATATTTAATATTTATTCACGTTCCTAATATTTTTTCCATCGTGCGTAGAACTTTACAATACATGTATAATTTTTAGCTAATATTAATTTGGGAGTATCCCGATTGACCATGTCTCGATTGGACACCATCAATCACAGAAGCCTAGAGCGGCCTAGAGCCTTTCCATTGTTCATTTTATTTCACTTTGAAATAAAAAATAATTACTACGGTAAATTGAAAAATAACGTATTAATGAAGTTTCTTAAATGATTTTTCCTTTGATATTGTACCCTTATTACGATAATGAGATTTTATTTAATATTTTGAAAAAAATTATTGGTTGGTCCAACTTCGGCTAAACATCGTTCAACAAATGGTTGGTATTATGTCGTTAATCGATTAATAATGTATACACTTAAATAGTTAAAAATACTGCTGGTTATTTTAAAATAATTTAAAATATACAAGGAAGCACAGCAATCCCTTTAATTCTTATAAAATAAATAAATAAATAGCCTGTTTAACGATTCATCGGATCGTAGTATTCTAATAATGTCGATTCAACATTGTTTTCCCAACTGCCGATGCTTCCGATTTAAGATCAACCGTTGGTCAACTAATATGTGCTGTTCGGGATGTGCTGCTGGAGAAAGTAATACAAAATAAAATTATCATATCTTTGATAGTTTTTTTATATATAATTTTTTATATATAAATATATTTATATATAATTCGATATCTCTTTGATCTTTTTTATTTTAATTAATTTTAAAATCGATTGTTAAAACGTTAATTACTTATATATATTTATATATATATTTATATTTATTTTTAAGCATCGCTTATCCTTAACTTTTCTAGCTTTCCCTTTACGATTAACTTCCATAACAGCGATGGTGGCTGGCGGCGATTGGTGGCAGCAGTAGCGGCGGCGACGGCAGTTGCGACAGCAGCAGTGGGGAGAGTAGATCGTGGCTGCATCATAAACGCGCACCACGAGTTTTCGGACGACAGCGTCGCGAGATAGATCTTTCTTATGGTTTTTTATCGTGTTTTTTCGTTTCTTGTATATTTCTCCTTTTGCTTTTTTCTCTCGTGAGATTATTTAATGTTCTAATTATCACGGATGGACAAGTCGATTTTTGCACATCGATTAACGCTCCTGTGTCGCTTCGTGCATCTGAGTGATAGAGTGGTATATTCTGCATTTTTATACACTCGAAGATATGAATTATTACCCTGATCTTCATAATCATCACGGACACCTATAAGGTAACTATCTCCGAGAAATGCGTGCTTGTATGTGTATGCGCGCGCGCGCGTGTGTGTGTGTGCGCGCGCGCACACAGTATCTCTGTCCAAATTTCTGATACCCGAAATTGAATGCTTTATCTGGTAACTCGCTAACATAACACTGCTTCTTAAAGGCATTCGGAAAATCGCAATGCACTTTTAGTTAACATTAAATGCATTCGTAAATTATAGATTAATTTCGGCGCTGCACTTTCTTATCACTTTCTATATTGAATGAAATAGGTATACGTTCTAAAAAAAGGAAAAATTATAAGAAAGTATGGAAACAGCTAAAAGGAATAATCCCAAATGTATACGATTAAACCATAATTTTGTAAATAAAAGAGAAAGAAAAAATAACGGCTATTCTATCATTTTTTTGTTATCAATATATTATTAATATATATAGAAATCACTAAATAAAAAAAAAATTATAAAGATAATAAAATAATAAAATAAATATTAAAGTTCAATGGCTAAAGTATTGATTTTCTCTGATCTTTTGCAGTGTCTTGCATTAGTAAATGGTTGGTCTAATTGAAACTCCTTGAAACTCTGTTTTTTTTTATTATTGGATCACCTTTTAAATATTTGATTTATCTTTGTTGGCTTCTTACGTTTTGAAAACACATTTTTGAGCGAAGGGAAAAATATTCAAAAAAATCAGAAACTTCACTGTATGCTAGCAACACTTAACAAATTCTTAAAAGAATCGCAGAATAAGATAAAAATTAAATTTTTATTTATTTCATCTTACAAGCCTGTTAATGTTTTGCTTCATATACATTCTTCGATATGATTTGTACAAAATTCATAAGTTCAGATAGATATGTACAAAAATTATTTGCAAATCTAGGTCCGATTAGTCACAACAAAAGAAATAGACAAAGTAAATGCACTAACAATATCTAGCTGTGATTGGTTGGATATGTTTCAATTCGTTTTACACAACGTCTTGTCGATGAGTGCGCTTTCATGCATCGCAACACAGTTGCATTTTGCTCACTGAAAACTGTCGCGATCTAAATCTGTCTGTTTTAGCTGCTTTCCGTCTACTTTTTGCATAATGAAATAGATGTATTTAGAGTTTATGGAGGGGAAAGAATAAAAGAACAAAATGTATTAAGAAAGATTGAATCGAACAGACTTCTCAATTCGTTTTTCGTTTTGTTAATGTCAATAAAATTCTATTTAAAGATCTTGCAGAAAACTTTTGTTAATGAAATATTCACACATTTTACGTAGCGTAATGCTCGAAACCGCCGGGCAATGCACTTTTCACAAATGAAACATAACGGTACGTTGCACGTAAACGACGCGGCAAGTATGGCAAAACATAGCGAAAAGCATACGATTGAGTTTGTCGATTATTATTCGACAAACTCTATTACATCCGCTATTACTGCAATCCGCTCGGTCTCGCTGATAGTGAAAAAGATTGGAAAATAGGCCGCAATGTCGCTGAAAAACACATCGATGCGATTGTTAACCGCGCACCTCTCCACACGCAAAACGCGAGATTAGCGCGCAGGAATTACTACCAGACTTTGCACGCCGAGTTCATTAAAACGGGAACTAAAACTAGACATAGGGGGGACGAGAAATGTGAAAATAAAGAAAAACTGTAAAGAGAGGAAGATGAATAGAATAGAAAAAATTTCTGGCTGGGAATCCTGAATTAATTAATCCAACGTGAAGAGATATTCGCGAAGTTCCGATAATAACTAAAAATCGCCGAAAAATAAAATTAAATAAGAGATCGAAGAATTTAGCTTAAAAAAATACTGTATTTAAAGTGTGAAGTTTTTGAATCTGAAATTCTTCAAAGTCCTTTACTGATACATGCATTATTTTCATTATTTTCATTTTCATACATTATTATTATGCATTGTTATCATAGATTATCAATTTTCTTCAAAACAACGACTTTTATTCTAACTCGAAAGACTCTCCGTAATAATAAAGAATTAATACGAGATAATCGAAATAAAGTCCGATAACGGTACGATAAATAGTACCGAAAAGAAAACTAAAATTAGAAAGATTTTGCAAAATTTATAATGGAGTAATGTTCGAGATCTTATCGAGTGTCTCATGGTCGTAAGTAAATGCTCATCGTACATTGATAAATTCTACGTAATGCGCCAAAGAGGCACGGCAATGGATGGGCGGTAGGTATATTCTTGGCGTACTCTTTAAGTATAAAAACAGCAAAGGCATCGACTACGTCGGCTGCCGATTGTCTGGTCTCGTTGCTCACGTGAGCTGGCGATGTACGCTATTGATCGATCCAATGAACTATTTATCTCCTTTCATCGAAATATGACATCGTTGAATAACCCGGCGCATAATTATTGAATATTATCTCCGCGAAAAGTTAGTACACTTTTGAATAAGACACTAAGAATTTTTTTTTTATTTAATTAATAATCCTGACTTTTCTCCCAAGAAAATTCTTTTCGATATATTAAAAAAAATTCTAACGATCAGATGCAAAGAAGTAAAAATTTCCGAAGACATAAGCTGTTAATCCGATAGTTTTGTTACACGAAGATTGCTGATATAGTTTTTTTTCTTTTTCCATTAAGATCATAATTTAATTTTCAATGTATCGATAGAAATCTTCAATAGAAATCTTTTTTTCAAAATTTGTTTGAAATTCATCCATGAATCTCCGAAGTTGTTTAATGAAAGATACAGACAGCGAGAATCCGTCCTTTCTCCAATAGCAAAAACAAAAGGGATCCTTCGAACTTCTTTTGAGAAAAGCCTATCTAGATTCTGAGAAAGATGTGCGCTTGCGTTCACCTGTTTCTTCTTCTTTTTCACAGTCTAGAGACTGGTTCCAGATCATAGTGCGATGCAAATGCGCTGCGATACAAAACCTCTATACCTTCATTCTCACGGAGAAGTGCGCACTTCTGACGCTTGCATGAATGTGTGGAATTGTTCATTTATGCGGAGTCTATAATTCTCCGCGGTCGTAAAAATGCGTGCAATTAATACCGCAGAGTGAGTTTAGCCGATGAATACATGAGTATCAGTGAATTCATTAAACAAAATCGCGAAATCACAGCTCGCAGACATAGAAGGGAGAAGAGGGTGGGAGAGATATAAATATATATACACATATCGCGGATAATTTGTTTTAAATCTTAGCGATTGTTCATTATAGACGTCTGTTTAGTTAGCACCCCACTCCACAAAAAACCAAAATGGCACCTACATAAAAATTAAGTGCTCTTTACGTGCTAATTATGTGCTCCATTCCCAATTTTTGTACTCGAACGGTTTAGCAGAAAATCGCGATTAAAAATGAGAATGCTGGCTTGACATCAAGTTAGCACTCCCCCTCATTAAATTACAAATAAAATTAAAAAATAAGTAGTATAGAATTAAATGCTTTTAGAAGGACTCAACAAAATTTACGTTTCTGTAAAAGTTTAAAAAATATGAACTAATAAAGATTGATATATATATATATATATATATATATACACACATATATATATATATATATATATCATTTACATTTATATACAGGGTGAGCCATCTGAATCTATCACCTCTAATAACTCGTCTGGTGGCCAGGTATCGAAAAAAGTTTCATATAAAAGTTGTATGGTTTCGAGGGGGAACCAAAATGGCGTACTTTTCAACTTTTGGTTTTGACCGGAAGTGGGTTACTTCAACCGGAAGTGGTTTTTTTAAATGGAACCCCCTACATTTTATTGCACATTTTTATAGCTTATCTCGAGAGCTTTCCAAAACACTATAATAAAACATTTTTTCATTAAGTATTTTTTGAGTTATAAAGGTTTGAAGTTAACAATATTTTAACACAAAATTTGATACAAAATGTAAAATATCTTGTAAAATATTATTTAGTTTTCAGTAATCATAACCTTAATACTTTTGTGCGCGGAATAATGAGACCAATTAATTGGTTTAAAGAAAATACATTAATCAAAAACAAGATATTTTACATTTTGTATCAAAAAATTGTTAACTTCAAACCTTTATAACTCAAAAAATACTTAATGAAAAAATGTTTTATAGTGTTTTGGAAAGCTCTCGAGATAAGCTATAAAAATGTGCAATAAAATGTAGGGGGTTCCATTTAAAAAAACCACTTCCGGTTGAAGTAACCCACTTCCGGTCAAAACCAAAAGTTGAAAGGTACGCTATTTTGGTTCCCCCTCGAAACCATACAACTTTTATATGAAACTTTTTTCGATACCTGGCCACCCAAACGAGTTATTGGAGGTGATAGATTCAGATGGCTCACCCTGTATGTGTGTGTGTGTGTGTGTATGCGTGTGCGTGTGTGTGTGTATCAATAGTACAAAAATAAAATGCCAGTAAATAATGCAGTAATGCAGATAGCAAATTGGTTGTAGGCTCGAAATATTTTTCTATTTATGTGCTCTCGAAATACGCGCAACGAGATTTTAGTGCTCGTCCTCTTTGACCAAAAAACCGCCCCCGAAGTAAACACCTCATCACATCTTACAAGAGTAAAGCGCCAGTTAAAATGCAGATAGTAAATTGGTTGTGGGCTCGAAATATTTCTCTATTTATGTGCTCTCGAAATATGCACAATTAGATTTTAGTTTTCTTTGACCGAAAATCCCTGAAATATCCATCTATTTTTTTCTTACAAGAATACTATAAAATGAGAGTTAAAATATAGATGGCAAATTAGTTATAGGCTCGAAATATTTGTATATTTATATGCTCTTGGAATATATGCAACGAGATTTAATGCTTATTTTGTCATTTAAGAGTTTATGTGTATGAAAATTTTGATGAATTTACATGAATTTGTTTTAAAGACTAATTGGAGTATTATTATTTGATCTTTATTTAATGTTTTTGTATAAAGTTAAGTTTTGATATGCAAAAAAATAGATTAATTTACAAGTTAGTATTCGATTAAATTATGTTGATAATAAGTCTTGTTTGAAAAAAGTTCATTGAAATTATTTTTTGCACAAATTTAATTTATTTTATTAGTTTTAAGTATTAATTGAAAAATGTGATAGTGAGAATTAATTAAAGAGTGACTTAAATACAGATATGTTTGGTTAATATTGTCTTTATTAAATATTTACCTTGTACATATTTGTATGTGTTTTATATAAAATTGAATATAACTAACAACTTGCGAATGTTATCAATGTTTATTATGTACTTTCTTTATATTAATTTAAAAATTTTGAAAACAATGTATAAGTCGTACTCTAAATTGATGTTCTAATTATTTTTCCATTTTAAGTGAATTAAATGTATTATTAAATATTACCAAATTAAACAAAAGAAATGAAGAAGGCACAAAGAATGAAAATTCAAAATAAACAAAGGGCTACGTGCCAAGCATAGATGTATTTGCTGAATATGTCAATTTACGACTGACATTAAAACTAAAATAAAATTGAATTACAATTAGTGAGTATTATATTAAAAATTAATTCAAACGTTTCGACCCATATCGGGTCATCTTCAGTGAAAGTCAAAACAATTAAGTTAAAAATAAACATAAATTTAAAAATAATAAAAGTTGAGACTC
>JANQDE010000269.1:42188-56340 GCA_037157785.1 Cephalotes varians
TTTCCGTCTAGAGTACTCGACATCCTGAATACCGCATCCAGGGAAACGAGTGTTCTCGCTTTCCGTCGAGAGTACTCGACATCCTGAATACCGCATCCAGGGAAACGAGTGTTCTCGCTTCCCGTCGAGAGTACTCGACATCCTGACCGCACCGCATCCAGGGAAACGAGTGTTCTCGCTTTCCGTCGAGAGTACTCGACACTCTGATCCGCGGCACCAAGGGGACGAACCATCTCCTCCTCCGCGACCGTCGCCACCAGCTCTCACACGCAGCCTGCATCACCGCGAACCGACCATGCGTTCAAGCGGCCTCTGTAAGGCCCGCGCCGCGCCAGCCAATCCCGCTCGCTGGCCGCTGCACCGGCGCCGTGCGCGCACCCAGCAGCGGTCCCGCGCACGATCGACACCGCTTCACGCACGCGTTCCGACGAGCGCTTACACTCGCGCACCACACATTGTACATATACTCAACACTCATCCTACATCTGTATATACATTCGCGCCACACACACCACGCTGTAAATACTGCTTCAATAAAACGACCWTTATTGWTAAAACAATTYTGATTCCGTGTCTCTGCTCTTCCGAACCCGGCGTCCGACGAGCCTTTCCGGCAGTTCCGTCCTGCATCCTCCACCGAAGAAAGACGAACCGTTACATCCTTCTTCTCCTGAGGCTACAGAACATCCATTTATTGCATGCACATCCTTTTTGCAAATATAACATTTATGCGCACCAGAGTTTATCTCCATTTGCGCACGACATAGATTCATTATTTTTGATATATTAATGATTTTATCATTTAATTCGACTGTATCATTATTTATTTCGGCATTTGGCTTTTCTGTTTTATCTTCTTCTGCTAACTGCTTCGAATAAGCAAGTTTAATACGTCCTCTCAAGAAATTTACATATTTTGAAACAAATTCATCAACTCACATCGGCGTTTCTTCGTTTTTGAGAAGAACATTTTTTATTATATTAAAATCTCTACAGCTGCACTACTTGCTGGTACTCGTCCATATCCAAATTTATCACGACATATACACGGCCACATTGGTAAATATTTTATATCTTTCATTATTCTGTCAGCAAATTTTAGTAAATAATGTGCATTTTAATGATCTCCTTCAATGGTATTAATTACCTCCATAACATCTTTTTCGATTGTTTTAATCCATTCCGTCCATTTGTTCACGTTATTGTCTTCATTCTCTTCATCATCCGTATTTTCTTCAATTCCATATTTTTGAATAAACTTTCTTCCATTGCGGAAGACATGAGAGATTTGATTTTTATTTTATATTCTTCACAAATTGTCAACGTGCCATCTTGTGTTACTCCTTCCGTTTCAATGCATGCAATTACTAAAATAGATGTTAACATCATTTTTGCTATCTCCTCATTACGACATAAGATCAGTTGACTCAGTAAAAATAAATAAAATTGTTTAATACGAATCATCGCACATCTTTCAAAAAAGTTTCGTATTTCTTAATAAAATGAGCTATGTCTATACGAATATAGCAATCTGGTATATAAATATCTTTGCAAGCATCGGCATAATTATCGATTATCAAATAACCAGAAAAACTACGGATTGTTGCTATTAAAAGGGCTTTGGAAAAATGGCAAACCACTTCTCGAGGATGGGGTGCACCAGATCGTACCCATTCAATTAGCCAAAATTGAATAGAATTTGTATTATGATTTTCTGTCAACATTTGTGCTACTGGAAAAAATCCTCGATCATAATTTATTACACAATTATATAAAAAGATATACTTTGAATTATCTGGGTTCCGAATTTTTTTTATTATAGTTCCGGTTGCATCGATGTACACACAAGCTGGTTTTGAAACTGCATATGCTCGATAAACATCCAATTTCCCCAGTTGATAATAATGTACATACAAGGGGTTTAATTCGATATTATATAAGGTTCCTGCTAATTTATCGAACTGTACTATATGTAAAACTTTTGTAGGATCTTCATGAATATATTTTTTCTTCAATATTTCATGTTTTGCAGTGCGTAACACTTCAGCGCTATATAAATGTGGAGGTTCTATATCATTATAAGCCATGTATTGTTCCATTTTCACTCTATATGCCATTGCAGATTTTTCGCGCAAATTTTCCATGGCAGTTTCTCGTATTGGTTTACGAAGAAAACATTTATTGCAGCGTCCATTATCTTCTGTAAATCTGCAAGTTATTTTCGTGCTAATATCATTTTCATTGGCATTATCGATTTTGCATTTAATAATTGAACAACGACAACTTCCTATTAGCATATCCTGATTGGCCATTACGAGTTAGCTTGATTTTTAAAGTTAAAACCACATGAAAGTTTAATGGCTTCTCAAATTTTCTGGCACAATACATGCTATCACATCCCTCGTTGCAAAACCATATGTTATCTTCTATTACGCTTATCCATTCTTCAATATCTTTTGTAAATTATCATGGCTTAAAAACCACTTTTTGGTATATTTATAGTAAAAATAGTGCGCGCGCGCGCATACACACACACACACACACACACACGCGCGCGCGCGCGCGCGCTAATTAATATTTTTACTTCTGTAATTCAATCATTATATATTCATGTTTTCATTGTTATTGTGTATCGAAGTCCAGCAGCACCAAGTATTTTTACATAAAAATTTTTTTTATTTAAATAATATTTTTTTATTTTGTACTTTGAGTTAAGTAATGCAATTTTGTGAGTTTTAAGAAGAATCAATGAAAATACAAAGATGCATACCATTTAGTTTTTATTATATAAAATTTAAGGTAGTACAACTTGGGTTTTATTTTTTAATTTGATACAATTTTTTTCTTCGAGATACATATCATTTGAGTCGAGTAAGATAATTCAATAAGATTATTACAAGTTTAATAAGATTATAACTTGATGCTTGTTATTGATACCAATTTTAATAATTGAATAAAGTAATACAATTTTAATCAGATTATAATTTGACGCCAGTTATTAATATCAAATCTTTTATATAAATGATACGTATCACTTGGATTGAATGAAGTAATGCAATTTTTATAGGATTATAACTTGGCGCCAGTTATTGATATCAAATCTCTTTTATACAAATAATTCACTTGGTTTGAGTTAGGTATGATAATTTCAAAACAAATTATTATTTTTTAAATTAAAACTAGTACCACTTGGGTTAAAACAGGAAGATTCTTTAAATGGAAATAYAAAGATACTATCACTTAGGTTCTATTTTTTAATTTGATACATCAGTTTTTTTTTAGTACAATAATTCGTACCACTTAGATTTTACTTTTTAATTTAATACATTAGTTTTTTTGAGAAGCGCGCCAATACTTGACACTCTTTTTTTACCTTTTTTTTAAAAGATAAATTTTGTAATGCATTTTGTAGTGTATTATGTTATTCTTGAATATTACAGGTCCGTTTTTATACATTGACACGATACGATTATCGAATCGAGATTATTATTTAGCTTTATTTGTATTATGATTTAATTTTATTAATTAATTAAGATACACTGTAATGTCTTGCGCCAATTGGATGCGCCAGTGACGTATGAGCGGCTAGACTGGACCGTGTATCAGCGTTCAGTGAATTCAACAGTCGAGTGGGCATTTGTTACTATTGGTATATTCTTTTAGATTTATCTAGAATCTGGATCTAAAGGCTTACTTAAATTACAGGCAATTACTGAGCGCTTACTCAACTGTTGGATCCGCTGAACGCACTCTTTACGTGCTACTTTGCTTATAAAATAATAAAAGATGATTTGTATTCTAATAAAGCGATTAATATGTTTAACATTTATATGTATTCTTAACAATTCATATAATAAGGATATTGTTATATTCTTATTATCACAAAAGATAATTTTATTGTAGTTTTGCCACCAATTGCGAGACAACTCGATTGATATAATAAATATTTTTTGAACAAAAATATAATCGTGGAAGGGCTAATGAGAGCCATAACACGCTGTTGACGGTGCGCAGTAATTAATGTAATTTATTCAATATAATTACAGACGTTTCGGCTTACCTTTAAGCCATCCTCAGTGTGTGAAAGTACGTTCGATGTTCAAACACAACATCTAATCGATTTTTCCAATAGAGAGCATCTTCTTTTTTTCATTGAACCCTCAGGGTTATAGGGATATACGGCCAGAAGATTTGCCATTGAAAAACTGTGAACAAAGGTTGCTTGATTCCGAGATTCTAATGTCACAATGACATGAATCCCCCCTATTTATGACCCCACTTTTTCAGTTGGATCTTTAGAATGAAGAGGGTTACGGGGTTATGGGGTTATGGGATGATGAGATTGTGGGATCACATGGTTCTGGATGTATGATACTCAAGTACAGATTCCGAGGTCACAATCTTATTAACTCATACACTCTCAGAGATATGTGGCCAAAATTGGAGTATCACAATGTTAAGTTAAAATTTTCTATGTTGAATCACATTTAGAGTCTGATTCAAATGAGCTGGGTAAACAATACTAAGATCTAACAGTTTTTTGTGTTAAAAAAAAATCCTGACGTGCTGGGACAAAATGGAGATTAGATTCGTGTTTAGCGGCTGAAAATACAAGGGATATGTATGGTCAGTACTCCAGCACAGACCACTTTTTTTTGTGGGCCTGTGTAATCAATGAAGCAGTACGCGTTCCCGCAAAAATGAATATGTATTGTATTCCTAACGTCCTAAAAAACATTTATATAAAAACAAAACTAATAAACAACGACCTAATAACGAGCTAGTTCGCAGATCTAAACGCAGATCTTAAAATTATATTCAAGTGTTTGACTGATGTAACAAACAAAACTTTATTTAATACTCAAAATATACAACTCCTACACAAAATCCGTAGAACATGTTTCGACTTCCAAAGTCTTCTTCAGCTATTCCACTTCAATTCAACGTGTTACTTTGTTATATAATGAATGTCTTGTCAACTCAATGGTCAGATCCGAGAGGGTTACATTTTTATAAGTCAATTTACATTTTATTGTTAATATGCATATGTGTTACTCCTTCAATCCTTTTCCAATCATCAAATTCAAATTTTCATTTTTTGTTATTAAAAAATGATTTAAAATGAGATCCATGTTCGTCTACTTTTCAATAGTGTTCTAATAAATTATTTAATTCTCCTAAGAATAAATAATAGATTTGTCATATTGAAATATCGTGCCGATTAGTATTAATAATTGGAAAAAAACTTACTTTAACCTTACTTGGAGAGGTGCGCAAATACATGTGAAATAAGACGCTTTCCGAACAATACTGATAAATTAAAATGTAATCTACGTCTATATTACCTCAAGAATAACCTTACGTTATTATTCTTTTTGATTGAATATTTTGGTCAGTAAATTAAGATGAGTCCAAACACTCAATGTCGTCAATCGAATTTAAACCATTGTCTTGAGTTTTTATGTATATCATTTCAGCAATTAATCTTTTAAAATAATTATTTTCAAAGTCTAAAATTTTTGCATTCTGCCAGTCAAAAGTATGATTTTTATCCAAAATGTGTTTCGTAATCACCGAATGTTTAGACTCATCAGACGTTATATTTTTTACATGTTCGTTAATTCGTGTTTTCAATTGCTTCTTTGTTTGTCCAACATAAGAAACATTACAATTATTGCAAAAAATTTTATAAACAATATTGTTATTAACTTCAAATTTATTTACGTCTTTGTGTCTTTTTATAAAACTCATTAATTTATTTAATATCCTGTGACCTGTTAAATATTCATTTTTATCTATGGACAAATCAATCTTTTCAGATATATTTCTGATGTATGGAAGTACTAGCACTTTTCTTTGACTTTCATTTAAATTCTGTTCTAATTTGTTTGATTTCTTTCTTCTTACTATGTCTTTAATCCTATGATTAATCTTCTGAAAAATTAAATCTAATGGATAATCGTTGTCCAACAATACTTTTATAACGTACTCTAAATTTTTTTGTTGAAAAACTGGATGTGATAAAAGTAACGCCCGATCAATCAATTTACTAAATTTCTTTTACTAAATCTGCCAATACCGGCGATAATGGAGAACCCATTGGTGTGCCAAAAATTTGCTTATATATTACATTATCAAAGGTAAAAAAAGTCGAGTTTAATGTAAATTGTATTGCCAAAATAAATTCATTCTTTGTGATGTTAGTAGCTTTTTCTATATGTTGCCGTCTGTTATTTATTGCTACAATAACTAATTCTGAGGATATTGGTGAACAGTGATTTTACATCCAATGATAACATTAAGTGATTATCAGGAATTTCCTTACCCAACAATGTATTAAATAATTCATAATTATTCTTTATGTGACTCCTTGCTGGTGGAAGACAATTAGGTAAGATTTTTTTGTAAGTACTTAGCAAAGGAATACAAAGTAGAGTTGATTGAAGATACAATGATTCTAAACGGTATACTTTCCTTATGTATTTTGGGAAGTCCATAAGTCTTTAGACAAAGAACAATCTGTATTTCTCAAAGAGTATAGTTCTTGTTTTGAAATAAATCCTAATGAATACCATCTTTTTAACATGTTGTTTAATTTTTGTTCCAAATTCTTAACTGGATTTTTTTATATTATTTCATAAATTATTAAATCTTTTAACAATAAGTTCATACTATTTATAATGAGACCTGTCTAATGCCACCATAATGTTACCTTTGTCGGTTTTCGTAAATATGATGTTTGTATTATCTTTGCAAAACGATCTCGTAGTTTTTAACAATCTCATCAACTCCCCTTGTATATTGTCAACCGGTTGTTTATTATTCATAAATTTTTGTAATTGTGTGACCACTGTATTTCTAATTTTAAATTTTTGGTTATTTTTATTCCTAAAACCAGTCCCTTCAAAATCCTTTATAAATTCAATAACTGATTCTGTTTTATTTTTAAAAAAAGGGATACTAAAACCTTCTTCTAATTGTAACAAATTACTGATCTCAACGGGAATACTATAACTTGACAGATTAATAAACCACTTCCCATTAGTTTAATTCAACGGCTTACTCATGCTATTCATAAATCTATCTGGAGTAATATTGATATTAATAAATTCACCTTTATCTCCACTGTTCACCTCTACCTCACTAAATTCATAGACTCTTCTATTTCTATTATTATCAAATTTCACTAGATAATTTATATTTTTTATATTACACACTATTTCTAAATTTTTCTTTTTTGTCAACCACCATATCTTTTTATTATTAGTTACCTGAATATTACGTTTATATTTTTCAAAAAACCAATTATTTCTATGATAAATGTCTCTCCATATATATACCGGCAACTGGATCTGAACATTCTGCCCCCTTGAACAATCTGGTTCAATAATTATCATTGTAGTTGTTCAATCATAGATACAAGCGCCACACTTTTCACTGCATGCTTGTAATTTCCATTTGCAGTTCTCACACTTATAATTCTAACAATTCCGTCTTGACCGAGATACAATTCTGTGACTCGACCCAAAGACCAATACAATGATGGAGTGTTATCCTCTCTTAATATAATTAAGTCTCCTAATTTCAGATTATGTATTTTGGTTTTCCATTTAGTGCGCTGAATTAACTCATTCAAGTATTCCTTGTTTCATCGATTCCAGAAATCACGTTTAACCTTTTGAATGTGTCGCCATGCAGATATTCGATTGATCGGAATGTTTGTAAAGTCAAGTTCTGGAATTGATGAAGCTGGACCGCCAATTAGGAAATGACTAGGAGTCAGTGAACTCAAATCGTCTGGATTTGATGACAAAGGCGTGAGTGGTCTAGAATGTAGTATTGCTTCTGTTTCTATGATAAGAGTATTAAACTCTTCAAACGTAAAAAGAGTATCCTTAGCTACACGACGCAAATGATATTTAAAAGATTTCACAGCAGCCACCCAAATTCCTCCAAAATGAGAAGATCGTGGAGGAATGAATTTCCAAGACACTTCTTGCTCGCCTAACCACCTAGTCACTCTCTCCTTATGCGATTGAGTGCTTATGACATTATAAAGTTCACGCAGTTCATTTCTTGCGCCGACAAAATTTGTAGCATTATCTGATAACATGAGGTTTGCTTTGCCCCTTTTGCTAAAGAATCTTTTAAGTGCTGCAATGAATACTTCAGTGGTCAGATCACTGATCAGCTCCAAATGAATCGCCTTTGATGAGAAACACACAAAAACAGAAACATAAACCTTGATCTTGTTGCGATTATGATATTTTCTTTTCTTTATCCAAAAGGGGCCAAATAATCAACGCCTGAATTTACAAAAGGATGTGAACATCCGAATTTATCCTTAGGAAGATTACCCATTAAGTGTTCTAATATTTGCGGTTTTGATTTGACGCACGTGCATTCACGAACAATCTTTTTAACGCGAGTCTTCCCATTAATGGACCAAAATTTCTGTTGAATGTGATACAAAGTTGCTTATGGTCCGGTATGTAATTGTGAAGTATGAGTATGTCTTATGATTAAATCTGTAATGTAATGTTTTTCTGGTAAGATAATCTGATGTTTTTGTTCGTAACTTAGACTAGAATGTTTAAATCTACCTCCAACGCGTAATATTCCGAAGGAATCAAGAAATGAATGCAAAGAAACGAGTTTGCTATTTGCTTTGAGAATGTTTCCTGTTTCTAACTGACGTATTTCGGATGTAAAAACCTCCGCTTGGACAAATTTCATAATAATGGACATCGCTCGGTTTAATTCACAAATAGTCAAATTCCTCGGATTTTATTTTTTGTCTGGCAATTGTCGACAAATCTGATGCACCATGCCATAACTCTACGAAGCCCCACGATTGATGAAAATTGTTGTAGCATGTCGAAACTTCTTTCTATCTTCAAGTTAGTTACTGTTTGCTGCTCAGGAATCTCAGTAAGTGTTGAAATAAGATTTAACTAAGTGTCTTCATCCCTTGCTAGCCACATAGATCTGTGAATCAAAATAGTATTCCGAACCAAGTCTGTTGGAAGAATTTCTCTTGAGATCAAATCTGCAGGATTGTCCTGTAATGGTACGTGTCTCCACTCGAAGGTTGAAGTAATTTCTTGAATAGAGGCCACGCGATTTGCCACAAGGTTGTTAAACAATATGGATGAGTGCGAATCCAATGCAATGTTATCGTTGAATCCGACCACAGTATGATCTTACAAAATGTCGTGTTGAAAGTTTTCAGCAATGCTTGACAAAGCTGTGACAAAAGCAAAGCCGCATATAGTTCCAATCTGGGCAATGAAAATTTTTTTAAGTGAAGCTACTCTGGATTTGGAGCACACCAACATCACGCTGTGTGACTTGGAAGCATTTGATGATCGTACATAGATGCAAACTCCATGTGCAGCCTCACTAGCATTGGCAAATACATGAAATTGTAGATCTACCGATTGTGTCATATAAACGAGGGTGCCTCGAGAGAGATGACATGAGCTAGTTGACGACTGTCCAAAAAATTCAGTTTTCCGGATAGTACCCAACCAAACTTAGTTTTCTGTAAAATGATTGAATCTGAACTTAACTTGATTTGACCCACGCATAATAGATGATAAAAATATTCTGCTCCGATGAACACGTCGATCTGTGCAGGTTGCGAATTGAGGATCTACTAACCTTAGATTGTTTGAAATATCAAAAGCCTTACGATCAAAAACTCTTGAAGGTAAAATCAACTTAGGTAAAATTAACTTAGATATAATTAAACAACTAAATTGAAGTGCGAATGCACTACTTCTGGATTTAATGGTTGCCTTTGTCGAATATTTGACATGGGATAATGTTTCTCCAATTCCCTTAATAGGAATATTTACAGGAATGTTATGTAATTTCAACTTATTGCAAAAATGCTCAGAAATAAAATTAGATTATGATCCCGCATCCAAAACTACTCTACAAGAGTGATAATGACCTGAGACATCAGCAATGTCCACCACTGCTGTAGATAAGACTATTTGTGAATCATCATCCAGTCTTGAGCTCAAACTCTGACTAACTGTCTTTGGACCTTGATCCTTGCTTTGACTATCCTGCTTATTAGTTTCTTTAACTGTCTGAAGAGCCTCACCTGATTTAAGTAGATGTAACATTGTATGATGTCTGCGATCACATTTTTTACAACCACTTGCTTTACATGCTGAACCCTTGTGATTTGATTTAAAACAATTAAAGCACAACCCTGCTTTTTTTATAGATTCTGATTTTTCACCTTGACTCATGGTCTTGAATTTCTCACAATTCTGAATGTTGATTCTCTTTATAAATATGACAATTGACATATGACTGTGTTTCTAATAGAGATTGTCGTAATTTACTAGACGCTGTCTTATTAGAATTTGTCCTTTGACTATTCACACTTATTGCTTCTTTAGGAATTGCTTCTAGTATATGACATCTATTGCGCAAAAACTTAAAATATTGCTCTAATGTGGATACTACTAATCCATCTAATTTTCCCACTCTATCTGCATTCTTTTATCGACCTTTGAACCAATCAAATGCAGAAGCAGTACATCCCAGCTATCTGTTGATTGTCCTAAAACTTATAAAGAATGTATATCAGGTCTGGCCACGCGGGCACCCACGGAGCACGCGAGGAGGAGAACATGCCCCCTCTTCGTTGCCTCTTCCCGTCTTTCCTTTCTGACCCCTCGTAGTAGCGCCGTAGATAGCGCTTCCTTAGGCAGCCTTAGGCCTTAATGTCTAGGCAAGCGCTTTTCATACGCATTCGTCAATCTGATAGCGATATACTCAAAAGTCTCAAAGCGGTATTCTTCAAAGCAATTTGTAATAAAATTTGCAAAATATTTTGCAAAATATTTTGCATTTTTATTTAAATTTTATTTTTTTGTTTTTTTACAATGTCAGAAAAACAAACAATGTTTCCATATTTAACATGAGAAAATGATTATCTTTTCATTAAGGATGATTCATTACTGTGCCTCGTATGTAAAAGAAGATTACAAACTTTTAAAAAGTATAATGTACAAAGACATTACGCAAATTTTCACGAGCTTGAATTTCAAAAATATGACGCAGAATTTCGCAAAAAAAAATTAACGAATTAAAAAATGAAATAAAATTATTGCAAAATTCCTCCCCCAAAAAAGATTTTAATATTGAAAGAAAAAAACAAATTGTGCACGCTTCATACGATATTGCGCTCGAAATTGCTCTGAATAAAAAAAGTTTTTCTGATGGAATAATACAAAAATGTGCAATAAAGATGGCCAAAGCCTTTAAGGAAAATTCATTAGCTGAAAAATTTGAATCTGTTCCYCTTTGTCGTCAAACAATTGTTAGAAGAATTACTGATATTAATGAGCATTTATGTAATAAATTAAAAACTATAATAGAAAATGCAGTTATTCTTTTTGTTTAGACGAAAGTACAGATATTTGTAACATCAGTCAACTATGCATTTTTATTAAAACAATACAAGAAGACTTTACAATTCATGAAGAAATGCTAGGTTTGACATCATTGCACAATACGACGAAAGGAATTGATATTTATGATGCTTTCATTAAAATAACGAAAGAATTTAACATTGATTTCAATAAATGTTCAGCTATTGTCACAGATGGTGCCCCAGCAATGGTTGGCTTGAAAGACGGCTTTTATGGCTTATTAAAGAAAAATAACATCACTTGTTTGACCATTCACTGCCTAATTCATCAAGAAGCATTATGCGCAAAAGTCATTAAAATGTGCTGCGCTATGAAATTAGTTACTTCAATTACTAATTTTATTAGAGATGGGCATAAATCATTGTCGCACAGACGATTTAAAAATTTTTTAAAAGAAGTTAATGCAACTTATAAAAATTTACCCCTACATTGTGAGGTACGATGGCTAAGTGCTGGAAAATGCTTACAATACTTTTTTGCTATAAGAAAAGAAATTTTACAGTTTTTGCAAGAAGAAATATCCAGTGATACTACTAATTTTGAGAAATCTTTAATGGACAAAAATGTGTTGAGTGAATTAGCTTTCTTAACGGATTTTACTCAACATATGAACAATTTAAATTTAAAATTGCAAGGCAAAAATCAGTCAATTAGTGACATCATCCATTTTATTTATGGTTTCCAAATTCAATTAAATATGTTTAAAATAGAAATTGAAAACGAAGAATTCCATCACTTTCCTTGCTGTGAAGAAATAAAAAAAGAATACTTCGATGCTGATTTCACTGGCTTCGGAGATTTAATCAACGAAATCGCAATTGAATTTAATTCTCGATTTAAAAAATTACTCATATTAAAAAACGATATTTTATTGTTTAATAATCTTTTGACCGTACCAATTGAAAGCCAAAATATTAAATATCGGATTGAATTATGCAATTTGCGAGCTGATCCTTATCTTTCAATTAAGAAAGAAACAGGTATTGATTTTTTTAAACTTCTTTCGAAAGATATGTATCCCGAGCTTCGAATTTTCGGTCTTAAAATGGTTTCAATGTTTGGCACTACTTATTCATGTGAAAGTGCTTTTTCTTTAATGAAACTGATTAAAAATAAACATAGGGCTTCATTAACCGATGATCAGTTATTATTTTTAATGCGAATTGCGATGAGTAAAATAGAAGTTGATATAAAAGAACTCGATGAATATAAAGTTTGACGATAAAATTTAAAAATATTTTTAAAAAATTATAAAATATAAAATATATAATAAAATTATATATTATATTTTACTATAAAATTATTATATATTGTATTATTATATTATTATATTCTACGTAATAATTATTAATGACTTTATATATATATATATATATATATATAAAGTATATATATATCACAATTACGAACGAATGCGTGCAATGTGCAATAACTTTGCCTCGCGCGATATGGGTCTAGTTTCAACCAATATGCTACAGTACATGTACGCGACTCGCGTGAGTGGAAGGGGAAGCGGAGAAGTTCGAGCTACAGTTTGTGGGCCAGGCCTGATGTATATGTTTAAGTGCAGTGTCGACCAGCGTACTTAAGCTAGATGCAGCCTCTTTAGACACAGCTTGCAATTCAAATAATACTCTGATTCTGAATGATAATACGTTTATTGCTGTATCTCTTTTTCAGCAAATTCCATGCGATTTCATAGTTGAACTTAATGCAGTTGAATTTAATGCCTGTATAATTTGAGCAGCATTCCCTACCAAACAAGACTTTAAATAGTTAAATTTCTGTACTGTTTGAAGTTTTGCGTTATTATGAATTAATGCTGTAAATAAATCTTCAAAACTTAACCATTCTTCATATTTTCCATCAAACTTGGGTAACGTAGGTTATGGTAGAAAGTTTAACACTATTATCATTGTAACGATGCACCCTGAAAGAGCATCGTTCCTAGATCGAAAACTCACGGTCCTGTGCATCCGATACATCTCTGTCGTTCGGAAGCTCACGGAAACTACGAATGCACCCGAACAATCACGAACGTCGCCGATCGGTATCTCGCCCGCCAAAGCCCTTGCTCCACATTATCCGCGCTGCGTAGGGAAAACTAGCGACGGATGAAACCACAGACATCTATATAATACCTAGACTGCTAGCCTCTTATATATTCCCTAGCTTACGCGTACTCAAAAATTATGTACTTATGGAACACATAGGCCGCAGACTTAATAACCGAATGGAATTTGATCAGAATTTTTATCTTCTCCGCCAATGTGTTTCTTAATCACATGTGTTGCACATGTATGGAACACAGCCGTAACAGGCATATAAATTTTATKTACAGGCATTTAAATTTTATTTTTGYTAACCTAAATTGTGAAAATACAGATATAGCAGAARTACCACATAAAATCAAACTAATAACAACTATAGCTCAACGTTATATAAACATAAGATTATATACATATTTTAAATTTTATACGCAAGAAATTCTAAAAYCGTTTAAGAAAAGACATAGACTTACAAAACAAATATTATTTGCATGCGAATAATTTTATCTTTTGAAACGAATTAAATACCTATTGTTAACATTATWTGTAGTACAACATTATTATTATAATATGTATAACAATAATAATATCTACAATAAAAATATTTTTTCATTACTTAATTCCATTAAATTCTTTATTAAACCTTAA
>JANQDE010000269.1:57122-71866 GCA_037157785.1 Cephalotes varians
TTATATATATAATCTTCTTCAATTAAATGTTTCCTTTACATAGACTTAAAAATTAAATGTTAGGTTAAGCTACGAACAAAATACATTTTTTTCTCTTTACACATAAAGTTTATTTAATATCCATCAGTATTTGTAATTATTTAAAACATATTTAGAACTAAATACTATAAATAAATATTATAAAAGATTGAACGAGGTATCTTGCAAATAAACATGATAACTGCGATGGAAAAAGCAGATGACACATTCCACTTGGTTACTATGTTATGTACAGATTGTACATTATATACTAGGACGCCTAGGGAATCGAACCTAGCAGTCTAGGTATTATATAGATGTCTGTGGATGAAACCGAGGAACGCCGGAAGTTCTCGAACACGCGATTTTTACCGTATAAAAAGAGGAATCTTTTGAGGAAGATTTTACTTCGCTCACCGGCCAGCATCCCGATTCGCTGGGTCTGCGATCCCGAACTTGCTCCGCTTTCTAGAGCAAACGAACCTTCGATGAGACCAAGGGGTAGAACGTTCTCTGCCTTTGCCGAGCGTTCTCGGCAGTCGACCGCTCAAGCCGTTCCTCGATCTCCGAGCCTTCGACGAGACAAGGGGACAGAGCGTTCTCTGCCTCCGCCGAGCGTTTTCAGCAGTCGATCGCTCGATTCCAGGGACACGGCAAGAACTAGGGGGTTGAGCATTCTCAGCTTCCGCCGAGCGTTCTCGGCAGCTATGCTTTCCTGCATTCCCGCCTGTTCAAAACCTGCGGGTTCCGCGCCTCGCGCTCGCGATCTCTCGCGCCATGCACGCGCCGAAATTACGACCATCCCCGCGATCGGAAGAACATACGCCCGCCTCTCGACAACGTGCCGCGAATTTGGACCGGCCCATCGATCACACATCGATTCCGGCTCCCAATATCTGGCGCCGCTCTGCAGATCACCGCGACATTTAGACGGATACGCCGTTCGCTAAGACACTGTACTATACGCACCGCTATAATAACGCGCTAGATTTGTCATTATATGAAATACGCTCCGCTAATTATCACTTTTGTAATCTACGTCGCTTGTTGTAATAACGCGCTGGTTTTATCATTGCTCTGTTTCTGTGATACGCACCGTTTTCTGTAAATTGTAACGCATTCGTTCTGTCTTTTATCATTCTGTAATATACGCGCCGCTCACTGTACATTGTAACGCATTCTTTCTGTCTTTTACCGTTTTATAATATACACATCGCTTGTCAGTAATCTCCTTCTCGCGTTTTCATAAATAAATCTATCTCTGTGTTGCATAAATACTAGTCTTCTTTCTTTTCTCCGACTGCTTTCGATCCCTGACCACGATCCACGAGCTAGTTCGCGTTATCAAAAGCCTGGTTTCATTTCATCATTTGAAGTTAAATTTGACAATTGATATAATACTGCTTGAAGTTCTGTGTTAGTTGTTGTGTCATGACTCGAAGCTGCATTGTTCTTTCCTAACTCTACGTATTCTTGTGCCTTTGTTATGTATTCATAATAATTATCCTCAAACAATTTCCTAGATTCATCATTATTGATATCCTCAGCCAATTCTATTGCCATGTGTACGTTTTCAAATTCTGATAGTAAAGAATTTGCCTTTTCCAAACGAATCTTTAACACACTGTAATCGCGTTCAGGTACATAACTGTCTAGAAAACTCTTAAATCTCGTTAATGATGACTTTAGCAAACCACGACGCTTTTTTAGTTTGCTAACTTCGTTTTCGGCCATCGTGACTAAATTCTGAGGATATCTTCTGACTGAAATCATAACCTCAATTGTAATAGGTTAACAATGTCTCTGTTTTTTTTATAAGTGTTGGCTTACTTGCAACTGGAAATTCTTTACGCTCTTATTACAAATTATATGTATGCTTATTATAAGTAGCTCATCAATTGACTCGTTTCTCTTCTTGTTATCTTGCTTTATCGCCACGTTCCTCTATGCTTCTAATATAGTTTTTGTCTTTTCTTAATTTACAACGTACTTGATTTACAACGTTTGAATCTAAAAACCTTATCATACTACATGACACACAATGTAATTCGGCACATGATGTATCCGGCTCGAAGGACCAATGTTTAATGTTCCGAAACTGTACCCATACCGTCGTAGTTTCTTTCCACGAACGCCTCTCTCTTTTATTCGAATTTAGAATTATTTGTTTGCGTCCGTGCGATCCCTGCTGTCAATCCAGCTTTCGATCTTATTTGGTAATTAAAATTGCCTTGCTTCTTGAAATAGAATGCCTTTATTGTCTTACGGTTACAGAATAAGTTACTACACTAGCGCCACTCGCGTTCTTAAACTTATCAACGTAAAACTATAATGAAGAAAGATAAGGCGTCATATTTTTAAGAAATCTGAACAAAGGATATTTTAGATAATTTATAATTTGTAATAGAATAAGAATATAATTTTATAATATTGTGTTTTGTGCAATATAGAAACATTAGATGATTTAGAAGTACATATGTATATTTCTAAATATATTTCTTATTTTTCATAATTTTATAAATTTTTTTCAAATTTATCGTGAATTATAAATCATGTAAAAAATAGCTTAATATAGCTTTCACACAATCACATTTCTCAAATATTTGTCAATGTTTTTTTTCTCGATCTATGTGTTTTATTCTTGTATCTGTCCTTCTATCTATTTTCTCTACTTTATACTATATCCTATGAAAATATAAGAAATTGTTTTCTTTACTATTATATTAATTTCTATGCTAAACATATTTTTTATGTATTATAATATGATAAAATAATTATTTTAACATATTGTAATATAAAAATATCAAAGGTGATAATTTTTTATATTTTGTGACGGAAGAAAGCACCTTCTCGCAGTTTTCGTTAAGCAATAATGTGTATGTCATTTATTTAAAAAAAGAAATACAGAACTGCTAATATTATTGCAAAAATAACTTCTTTGATCTCTTCTCGATTTTACTATACTATATTTTAATTTGCTATTAAAAAATAATAACTTTTTCAATAATAAATAATATAAATATTTAATATTTAATTTAATTGTTCTTGTTTTAGCAATAAGATTGACTTCTAAATAAATTATAAATGATTTTCATGGAAAAAACGTACGTTGGCCAAGAGTGAATTTCTGTTATTCGTTTATTATTTATATTCTTTTTATTTTTTCTGTAATTTTTTAAATTACTTTATATTTTTTATATACATAATAAAAAATTTAATTAATTTATAATATATTATAATATATTTATTTCAATTAATATCAATTTTTGTTAGAATAGGTTTGGGTGAGCGAAAATAACCACAGGAGATACTTAGTATTCACAGATCGCATTTATTGCGTACAAGATAAGAGAGTCAGTAGAACCAAGAGAACTGAACTTATAGATAGTGTACTACATACGCGCTAAACGCGATTCCCGCTAGTTTTTTTTTTTTTACTCGATGCACGTTGGCACTGACGGTATTGCCGCGATTCGAATTCATAAACCTCCACAATTTTTATTTCTAATTAAAAAGCATATAGTGTTTCGCGCCAAGTGCAACAAGAAACGTTGCGAGGCGGCGAACTTCGCTAGCTCGATAGCCTAGTGGTGCGCTCTGATATTCACTGCGAGTGCTCAAAATCTATAGCATACGTAACGCGTATTTTAGATATTGAGTACGCGCAGTGAATAACGGAATGCAGCCTAAGTTAGTTTTTACGAGATAACGTAGCTGTAGCTATAGTATAAGGAAGAAAGAGACAACAGATTGTCTGCGCTCTTCTACCGTTTGACGCTAGCCGAACAGTGAACGCACATGTACACTGTGTCCTTCTCTGTATCTTCTATGTATCATCCCCTCTACATGCTGTGGTGAGATACCGCGACCCGAAATTGGAAAGACTTAGGCTTGATCGCTAGCACCTCTCGTGACAGAAATTGCAACCGAACAACGACGACGACGACGTTTCTTAATGTAAAATTTTCCAAATCAGACTTTGCATCGCAATATTTCTGCTCGTAGGGCATGCAGAGAAAAAATAAAAACACTTTTATTATGTAATTCAAACCCAAACTATCAATTGGGTCTACTTAGAATTTTATCGATTCTACCGTTATTGAGATATGAAAATCTCAGGTGCTCGCATTTCGCCAATTCGCGTAAAGTATACACGGCCGGTTTCAGGAGACATATATACATATCATATATATTGACATCCGAGACATTACCGTGTCTCCTGATTGGGCTCACTTGAGACTAACTTCTCATCGTTAAAGAAATTCAGATACGTGCTCTCATCCATAATATTAATCGTGCTGCCGGAGTCTACTAATGTTTCTATACAATATTGATTTTCAGATTTTTTTCCTAATAGTACACAATACTCCCTGGTGGGCTTGATTAATGGTTCCTTCGCCTGGAAATTCGCAATTTCCTCCTGTACCGGGCCGGAACTCTCAACATCTTGACGCTTTACTGGTTCTTTCACAAGTGCTGTCGTATTACTCGTAATACTGCTCGTATTCCTCGTTGCGCCGCTCATTGTATTGTAGAAGCTCTCAATTTATCGCTGTCTTGCATCGATTCTTTCTTCATGGGACAGTCCTTAATCCGATGATCTATTTTCCCACAGGAAACAAGAGCCTTTCTTATGTTTTGGTCTTGGATACGAACCAGAATAATGTCCTTCTTCATTGCAATTATAACACTTCACCAGCTGGGGACTTAATGTCTCCATGCGATCAGTCTCAGGCTTGATTTCGTGAAATAGAAAGTATTTTTCTTGCCACTGACATCCGTCCATTGCTTCTTACCATCAGCTCGTAACGTAATGTTTTCAAAAGCCCCGAATAATATGTCAAGCGAGGGAAATCTGTGCATTCGGCGATCTCGTAAACGTATATCCAGAATACCATCTATAACATACTCAATGAGTTCGTCTTTCCCCAGCGATAGCTGATTCCCAAGAATAATCTTGTCGTGATGATATCCTCGATACGTTTCATTGACTTTCCATTTTCTCTCTTCGAACTTACACTTTTGTATAAGCTTGTATAAGCTTGTCTGGTTTGTGATCAAACATCTTCTTCATTTCATCAAATAGGCCGTCTGCATCCATCTCAATATACTCTGCCTTAGAGTGTAGTCAAGCTGCCCTGCTCTTAATCTTAACACCAATTAATAGCCTCGTAGAGTTATCGTCAAGATTGTACATGGTGCGCAATTTCTTGATTTCCTTTTCCATTTTGCAAAGATATCTTCTGTCCCGTGGAACTCGCATAAATAATCGCAAATTGATTTCAGCGTGATTTCGACGACGTTCTAACAGATACTTCAGAACGAGAGGTATTTCTCAATAGTTCGTTTTCTCTTCGTGCGAGATTGAGCTCTTGTTTAGTTCCCTCTCACAACGCATAAATTCTAATTCCCGTGTAAGAAATGCAGGCTCGTTTGTGATGGACAAATCGGATTACTCGATACCTCTGAACCAGAAGTTGGTGCGATATGGGACATCCTTAGCAACATTCGAAGGGCCTTCGGCATCTTCCACCATCTTCTATTGCATAATAGTGAGCCATTTTTTCCATGAAAAAGCCGCGTCTGGTCTAACTACTAATTTTGCTTTCGTACTAGATCCACTAAGATCAAACTTTCTGAGCAGATCTTTAAGCTGATTAACCGTAAAATCGCATGCATCCATATTGACAATCGTTCGTAGCACAACACAAAATCTCCAATACGCGAGGATTATGTCAAGTGGTTCACACATAAAACGACGTAAGGTCTCGGATCCTATTCTCGTACGCTGAAGTACATGAATCCACGAAATCCCACTTCTGAATGCTATAAGAAGTAGCGGATAATTGAATCTTCCTTTCGTAAGTGAAGAAACTTCTGTATTTAACGAGTGTACATAAACCGTGACTTGGTTACAACTATCGACTATTGTGACTAATGACCGAACTTAACTCGAAAACATTTCTCTTCCTCTCCGATTGTCCGCGGAGCGCTACCTTGATACTCACCGCTTCAGCATTTGCGCCATCTATAGAACGCCTCTTATAGCGCGCTTCTTACAATATATATAAATATAAATAATGATATATATATGATGTATAATGAAATATATATATATATATATATATATATATATATATATATATATATATATATATATATATATATATATATATATACATATCAATCGGACTTAGTTAGGCGGAGTGTGAGCGGATAGATGCTTGCGGTGTGAGTGTGCGATATTGAGAGTATTTCTATAGAAAAGAAGGAGAAGTAGAGGGTTAAGAAAAAAGATAGAGGTAGGTAAGCACTAGAAGTAAGAGGGGAAGTGAAGGCGTAGGTGAGGAGGAAGTAGAAGCAGAGGATTGGAAAGATTTCCACAAGGCTTAGGAAAAGTGAGGTTAAGCCAAGTAGGAAGATGAGTGGAAAAGGCGGAACGGGAGGAGTCGGTAAGATAGGAAGGACAAGGCAGGACGATAAGCAGCGAAAGCTGACGGATGGTAACACGAGAGATAAAAGAGTGAGTTTCGAAATAAGTGAGGAGAAAACGGAAACTAAAAAGGTTATAAGCGATAGGATAAAGGAGTTAAGACATGAAATGAGAGGGTGGAAAGAGGGCATGGAAAGAAAAATAAAGAGCATGGAAGGTTTGGAGAATAGGTTGCTAGTGGTAGAAAAATTTATGGTGGAGCAAAGAGAAGAGGAAAAGAAAAAAAAAGAGGAAATAGAAAGATGGGAAAGAGAGAGTATGTCAAGTACAGGATCAGGATACAGTAGATATAGTAGGGGTAGTAAAAGATCAAAAGCAAGCGAGGGATCGAGAGCAAGTGACAATATTAGCGTAAGAGAGGTGGAAAAGATAGTGAGAAGAAATTTAACAAGCGAAAAAGAAAAGGAAGAAAAGAAAGATAACATTATTATTAAAGGATGGGTGAATGTAGAGAAGATCGAGAAAGAGAGAGTGGAGGAATTTTTGAAGGATAGATTAAGATTAGAGATAAAGGTAAAAGGATGCAAAGTGAACGGAAAGGTGGTTGTGGTAAACTTAAATAGTAATGAGGATAAAAAAGAAATAATGAAGGGGAAAAGTAAGTTAAAAGGTGGCAATATTTTCATAGATAATGACCTGGCATGGGAGGAGAGGAAAACACAAGAGAAGATAAAAAAATGGGTAAAAGAGCAAAGGGAAAAAGGGAAGGAGGTGAAGAGCGGTTTGGCAAGAGTAAAGATAGAGGGAAAATGGAGAAGGTGGGAGGAGATCGAAGAAAAGTTAGTAGGAAAAGTGAGAGGACAGGAGATAGGTGAAACGAAGGAGAGAATAGGGAGAACAACGAGGAAAATGGAGAGGAAAATAGAAGAGTAAAGGATAAGACAAATTTTGTTTAGGCCAAGAAGGAGCAAAGGAGACTTTAGAACGGGAAAAGAGAATTAGAAGATTATTGTTTTGGAATGTAATGGGGATAGGAAGGCAGGACATGGAATTTTGGAACTATATAGCGAGGAAAGATTACATATGTTTAAATGAGACATGGATAGAAGAGAAAGGATGGAGCAGGATAAAGAAAAATCTGCCAAGCACGCATAGATGGGAATGTGAAACAGCAAAGAGAAGTAAGAAAAAAGGGAGGGCGAAGGGAGGATTTATAATAGGAATAAAAAAGGACTGGGAAGTACCAGGGACGGAGTTGAAAATAAGCAAAGGGGAGGGGATAATAGCTTCTAGAGTTAAAAGTAAGGAGAAAGATAAAGATTTAATAGTTATAGAAGTGTACAACAATGAGGATTGGGAAGACATGGAAGAGAGAATAAAGGAAATAATAGAAGAGAATAAGGACGAACTCATAGTACTGGGAGGAGATTTCAACGCAAGGATAGGGGATGGAGAGAACGACGAAGAAGGATGGGGATGGAGAAGAGAAAGTAAGGATAAAACAGTCAATAAAAGAGGTAGGAAATTTTTAGATCTGGTTGGGGAAATAGGAGGAAACATTTTGAATGGTACAACGAATGGAGATAGAGAAGGAGAGTTTACGTATGTAAGCGATAGAGGTTGTTCGGTAATCGATTTTGTAACGGTAAATGATAGTTGTCATGAATTTGTAAATAGCTTTAAGGTAGAGAACAGGGTGGACTCAGACCACATGCCCCTGGTGGTGGAGATAGAGGAGGAGGAAGAAGAAAGAAGAAGCGAGGAGAAAGAGGAGAAGAAGCAGAGGGAGGAAAAAAGGAGTAAGATAATGCTGGAATAAGGAGGCGATAGAGATCTATAGGAAAAGAACAGATACAGAGTGGGTAAGAAGACAAGGAGATTCCGTAGAAGAGAAATGGGAAAGGCTAAAGGTATTAATTCATGAAGCAATGGTGAAGAGAGAGGTCAAAATAAGGAAGAGAAAAATAGGATACAAAGACTGGTGGGATCGCAGCTGCACAAAGAAGAAAAGGACGGTGTATAGAATCTATAAATGCTGGAAGAACGGTAAAATTAGAAGGAACATGTATATTAAGGCAAAGAGAGAGCTGAAAGAACTCCTGGCGGAGAAAAAGAGAAGGAAGAGAGAAGAGGAGGAAATGGACATGAGAAGAATAAAGAATGAAGCGGAAGCGTGGAAATATATTAACAAGAAGAGAGGGAAAAGAGAATGGACTCAAAATAATAATATTAAGAAGAAGGACTGGGAGAAACATTTCACGGAGTTATTGGAAGGAACGAAAAGGGAGGCAAAGAGAACAGAAGAAGAGGAACATAGTAGGAGAGGAGAGCAAAAAGAGAAGAATACAGAGGACGAAGAGAAGCTGGAGAATGAGGAAATTGCACGAGCGGTGAGGAGAATGAAGAAAAAGAAGGCAGCAGGATGATGGGATTCCAATGGAGGCTTGGCTATATGGAGGAACGGCAGTGAGAGAAAGAGTAGGAGAAGTAATTAGACAAGCTTGGAAGGAAGGTATAACGCCAAGGGATTGGAAAATGAGCATAATTGTGCCGATTTTCAAGAAGGATGACCAGGACAGGACTGAAAACTACAGGGGAATATTGTTGTTGTGCACGGCATATAAGATATTCGCTGAAATCCTGAGAGGAAGGCTAGAAAAAGAAGTAGAGAGGCTGAGGATGCTGCCGGAAAGCCAATGCGGGTTTAAAAAAGGAAGAGGAACAATAGATAATATATTCATCTTGAATCACCTGATACAAAGAGAAGAAATGAAGGAGGAGAAGAAGATATTTGCAACATTCATTGACTTGAAGGCGGCATTCGACAACGTAGAGAAGGAAAAGGTGTGGGAGTTAATGGAGGGGAAAGGAATGGACGGGAAATTGGTTGGAAGACTAAGGAAGATCTACGAGGGTACAAAGTCGGCGGTCAGGACGGACGAAGGATTGACGGAGCACTTTAGCACGAGGAAAGGGGTAAAACAGGGGTGTGTACTGAGCCCACTTCTGTTTAATATATATGTCGCGGATATAGACTGCTGTATGAAAAAGAGAGGGGTAGGAGGTTTAAGTATAGRAAAAGAGMGGGTATGRAGCTTAGCGTATGCGGACGACATGGTACTGGTAGCGAAAAATAGAGAGGCAATGATGGATATGTTGGATACGTTAGGAAGGTTTTTAAGGGAAAGGAATATAGCTCTGAACACGGAGAAAACTAAGATAATGATATTTAACAAAGGTAAGAAGGACAAAACAGAAAATTGGRWWTGGAGAGGGGATAAACTGRAAGAAGTGCAGGTGTTTAARTATTTAGGATATAYGTTCAATAGGAAAGGGAACTACAAGGAGCAGTTAGGGGAACTTAGGAGGAAAGGTAGAATAGCGGCAAACAAAGTATGGGGATTAGGAGAGAGGATGGATGCTATTTAAGTACTTGGTGAAGAGTGTAATGGAATATGGAGTGGAACTGTGGGGATGGCAAGAAAGAAAAGAACTGGAGAAAATCATGTTGGACTATATAAGGTGGATTTTTAAATTAGACTTTTGTACACCTAGGTATATCATCACAAGAGAGTTAGGAATAGAAAAACTRAGGATTGGATGGGGATTAAGAGCGAGAAAATTTGAAGAAAAAATAGGAGAAATGGAAGAAAAGAGATGGGTAAAGATGTGCTGGAGGGAAAAACAAAAAGAAGGGTGGAAGGATCTRTACGGAATASAGAGRGAAAAATATTATAACAGAAATGGATGGRGAACTATAGCGATAGACAATATGTCTAGGGAGGAAAGAAATATCAAGGAGGAATTGCGGGAGAGAGAAAAGGATGTGCAAAGGCAGATGGAAGATTACAGAGTGGAAGAGGCAAGGTATAATAAGTCCTACAAAAGTGTTAGGATAGTAGGAAAGGCTCCGGAGTATTTAGAGATAGATAGGTTAAGGAAAATTGAAAATGGGGAGGGCGTAAGGGCGTTAATAAGAGTAAGATGCGGTAATATGGAGGAGGACAATAAATACTGGTTGGGAAAGGAAAAAAGGAAATGCGCATTCTGCGAGAATGGTGAAGATAATTGGAGGCACTTCATAGGCTCTTGCGCGATCACTAAGGACTGGTTTGTAGAATTAGGCGAAAATATAGAGGATAGGTTTAAAAGAATATGGAATGATAGATTAGATAAGGACAAGGATAAGGTACTGCGAAAATTTTGAGTAGAGAAAGAAAAAGGTAGGGAAAAAAGAAAAGAGAGAAGGCAAGTACAACACATAGAGAGGGAAGAACAAAGCGGAACAAAAGACTGTAAAACTGCAATTTAAAAAAATCGGAAGAATGTATATATGTATAGAGACGGGTATAGAAGTTCTGTAGCTAGTCGTATATGCATAATATATGTATAATATATGTATAGTGTAGATTGTACAGTGTAAGTAGGGTAGGTAGAGTTTAGTACGCGCGCGGTATGGACGGATGAGATAAGTACAATGTTTGTAAACCAAGTCCCCTTCTTGGCATGTAGCTTGAAAAGAAATAAAGTATATATATATAATATATACATGATATATACATATCAATCTTTATTAGTTTATATTTTTTAAACTTTTACAGAAACGTAAATTTTGTTGAGTCTTCTTAAAAGCACATAAAAAGTACTTAATTCTGCATTACTTTTTAATTTTATTTATAATTTTACGTCAAGTCAGCACCCCCATTTTCAATCGCGATTTTCTAAACCGTTCGAGCACAAAAATTGGGAATGCAGCACATAATTAGCATATAAAGAGCACTTAATATTTATGTGTGCCATTTTCATTTTTCGTGGAGGGATGCTAACTTAAGGGGATCCTAAAACGAAAACCGAACTTCGATGATATCGATAATACAAACTTTTTAATTCGAAATTAACAATGTCGATATTTTTTGTGTGAACAAGTGATATTTTTAATTTAATTTCTTATATTATCGTTCTGTCTCACTCAAACACGTACATCTGTTCTTATGTAACATATTGCAGAGCCGTCTCTCACAAGATCTGGCACCTACTACCACACGCAATTGCGCTTTCTATGACACTGAAACTTATGGCGTTGTTACCATAAATCGTTTGAGCGTGTTCACTCGGTAGAAGCGTTTTGACAACGAGAGCGTTTATATATCACGAGCGTTTATACGACAAGAGCGTTTTTAGTGGTTATCTCCCACATAGTACTTCTGTGCATCTACTGCACTGCTCGAGCGTAATTTATAACGTGATCGCGAGGATATTAAAGGGAATGACGTACTCACGGATTACTATTAAAATAACGAATCTTTATTGCATTCTAATAAATAATACTATCTGTATCTTAGATGCGTAAAAGGTAACGGCTCGGAATCTTCTGGATATCTCCTTTGTCTCTAGGCTGGAAATATACAACCGTCTATATTCGGTATCGCCATCTGTCGAGTTGGACAAATGGGTTGCCACAAACTGGCCATCGCAGCCAATCAGGGCCGAATAGACAGTACGCGCGGGCCCCGGAAGGGAATTTTTACTTTCGTATTCGTCGGTCGTTTTAGACGATGGAAAAATACTCTACCAAACTCCACACATACGAGTTTGATAAAACAGACTGCATTATTACGAAATTTTAAATAATTCTTTCTTAAGCGAATGGTGCAGCTTCTCGATAACAGTACTTTAGCACCTCGTAAGAAAACTTGAAAGGATCGTTTCGAATAGAAGATGTTATAACCAATCGAATGATATCGATCAAAATAGAGGGATGGACTTTTATCAATTTTTTAAACGATTTTTTAACTTCGATAACGGGCGAGTCGAGCATCGTTTCTCGATAAAAATGTCAACAGCAGTACTTTGGCACCTCGTAAGGAGGCTCGAAAAGATCGTTTCGATTAGAGATTATAATTAATTGATTGATATGATCAAAACAGAAGGACTGATTCGGAATTATTTTGTATTCTGTTACCAAGAAGAGGCGTTCATCTTTAAGGCCTGGACCTTTCAGTTCAATAATTGTATATTGGTACTCGTTCTTAGCATTATCCAGGACCAACCGCGTGGAGGTTACGAGCATGTTGAAGATATTAAGATATAAGTTTATTAAGTTATGCAATGTTCAAATGTAAAATATCACTAGAGTTCGTTCCGTCGTGGCTCTAGTGGTTACGTTTTTTTTCTTCTTCAGTTTTTTGTATGTAAGAGTTTTGTTCGTGTATGTCGAGAGCAGAGACAGTTCAGTTCAGTTACAATAATAAAGGCAAGATTTCTCGTTACAAGGAGAAAATACAGGGTGTATTTAATACAATTTCTTTACACCCACGCAACACAAAACATTGGTCCTTCGAGCCGGATCCTTATGGGAAGCGGCGATCTTATCACGGAATCACGCGACACGCATCGGTTCACGACAATTTGCAAGATTAAGCAACCAGCTTAAGATTGATGACATCGAAATCAAGCTCAGTCGGTCATTTTCATACAAGAAAGTGCAATCAAAGACGTCTCAAACAGAGATTAATCTTTCCGGTCGGTAAGTCAAAAACTACGGCCTATTTTTCGCACAACATAATCTTCAAGTCAGTCCAAGTTAAGTTAGCATTCCGTTTACAATGGAAGCGAATAGACTCAAGGAACTAAAGATACGCAGGGGTCAGTTAAAGGCTATTTACACAAGAGCACAAATTACGCTCGCATCTGACGGCATACAGACAATGCCCATTATACTGCGGGAGCGGAAATAAAATAGAGGCAACGTGGTCACAGTTCGACGAGGTTCAATCGCAGATCGAATTATTAGAAGAGTCAGTAGATTTGAGAGATCATGAACAAGCCAGGACAGAATATGAAGAGATATATTTTCGCATCGTTTCGCAGTTTCAAGACTTGATTTTGGCAAACGAAGCATTCAGTGAACTTGGGCAAATACAGAATACAAATCATAATCAAATTAACAATCAATTTCAAGCGCACACAAACAATTTACGACTTCCAAAAATTGATTTACCATCCTTTTCAGGTTCGTTCGAAGAATGGTATTTATTTTATGACACGTTTCAGTCATTAATACATAACAATCAAGCAATATCAGGAATACAGAAGTTCCATTATCTCAAGTCGGCATTAAAGGGAGAAGCTGCTGAAGTCGTACAATCATTAGAAATTACAACGAATAATTATTTGGAAGCATGGCAAATGTTGAAGAATCGCTACGACGATAAATGGCTTATTATTCAGAAATATATTAAGGCCATCTTTGAGTTACCTCATATTTCAAAGGAAAATCACACAAAATTGCGCCAGTTAGTGAATGGTGTTTTAAAGCATTTAAGAGCATTGAGAACTATTGGCCGGCCCATTGATTCATGGGATGACGTCCTCATTCATTTAATGACTGGCAAATTAGATAGCACAACAAACAAGAAATGGGAAAACAGTCTCACAGGTAATGACATTCCCACTCGGCGCACGCTCATCGATTTTTTGGAGCATAGATGTCACATTTTGGAGGCAATCGATCGAAAGGGACAAGTGCAACCCATGACATTGTCGCAAGCGAAAGGCGCACAAGCAAAAATAACAGCACATATATCTACAAATAAGGCACTTTGCCTAGTATGCAAGGGCAATCATTTCATATTCTCATGCGAGCAGTTTCTCAAGCTTTCGCCAGAAGCTCGCTTTAAATGAAGGAGCATAAGTTATGTTTAAATTGTCTACGATTTTCTTCGCACACTGCAAAAATATGTAAGGCAAGCAACTGCGAGATATGTGGCAAACGACATAACACTTTACTGCATATTACTCATTCAAATGGCATAGAAGGGGCGAATTCACCACAGAAGGAGCCGCAAGCATCACCATCAACAGTTGTTTCGCATACAACAAATTGTTCCTTATCAACACAAGTTCTCCTTTCGACAGCGCTTATAGATGCAACGAGCCATGATGGAACATCACAAACATATCGAGCATTATTGGATTCATTTCAGGTTCCCAATCAAACTTCATCACAGAAGATTTAGTTCGTCGTTTGGGTCTTTACAAGATCTATCAACATTCCGATTGTAGGAATCAATCAGTCGTGGTCACATGCACAAGAAATAGTGAAGGTCAATGTGAAGTCAAAACATTGTGCATTTCACATTACAATTGAGTGCCTTGTGTTGAAACGAATAAGTGATCGTTTGCCCAATGTTCAGCTCGATAAAACAAGTTTCAAAATTCCACAAAATTTATATTTAGCAGATCCAACGTTTTATCAATCCACGGACATAGAAATTTTGTTGGGAGCTCAAGT
>JANQDE010000269.1:72156-132548 GCA_037157785.1 Cephalotes varians
TATGGCTAGTTTGGAGAATGCAATCTCTAAATTTTGGCAAGTGGATCAAGTCAACAATCCACTGTCATTTACTGCAGAGGAAATAGAATGCGAGGAGCATTTCAAGAGAACGTATGATCACGATCATTAGGGTCGATTCATAGTTGAACTGCTATTTAAACAAGATGTGCTGCAGTCACTGGGCAATTCTTATGAGATTGCATGGAAACGATTCGGTTCTCTGGAACGCAAATTGAATAAAAATCCAGAACTGAAGGAACATTATACACAATTCATCAATGAATATCAAGTTCTTGGCCATATGCAATTAGTTAACTCAGACGTACAAGAAGCAGAATTTGTGTATTATCTACCACATCACGCCGTTCTGAAACCTTCTAGCTTGACTACGAAGTTACGAGTCGTTTTCGACGCATCGTGCAAGTCTGATTCGGGAATTTCACTCAATGATGCAATGATGATAGGACCTAYCTTACAACAGGATRTTTTCGCATTACTTCTGAACTTTCGCAAGTGGAAGTATGTTCTCACAGCAGATATACAAAAGATGTATCGCTAAGTTTTGGTTCATGACAAGCATCGAAGCTTACAGAGAATCTTGTGACGCGCGAACAAGGAAGACTCTGTGCAGATTTTTTAATTGAACACGCTTACGTTTGGCACAGCATGTGCACCATATCTTGTTACACGAGTATTATAAGAATCAGCCAGATTAAATCAAGATAGATGGCCACTTGGAGCTTCAAGGATCTTAACAAATTTCTATGTCGATGATCTTATCACTGGTGCCAATTCTCAATTCAAGAACTCACTACCATTAAAGAAGAAGTTAATACAATATTGAATGAAGCTGGATTTCAGTTGCATAAATGGGCTTCCAATCACTCTGCAATTGTTGAGGATTCGTCATTAAATAACATTTTCCAATGTAGGAATAGATTTCTGCGGACCCTTTCAAGTTCGAGAATCCAAGAGACGCAATGCCAAAATTGTATCATCTTACGTGGCAGTTTTCGTATGCTTTGCAGTGAAGGCAATACATCTGGAGCTAGCATCAGACTTAACAACAGAATGTTTTCTAAACGTTCTCAAGCGATTTATAGCACGAAGAGGAAGTCCATCTAACATTTTTTCAGACAATGCGATGACCTTTATTAAGGCGAACAAGGATTTAAAGGAATTCTTTATGCAATTTGCCAAACAAGATACTCAAGAAAAGCTGTTTTCCATGGCAGCAGAAGAAGATATTAAATGGCATTTCATTCCTCCAAGAACTCCAAATTTTGGAGGAATTTGGGAAGCCTCCGTAAAGGCTTTCAAGACACATTTAAAGAAGATTGCAGGAACATCTTTATTAACCATCGAAGAAATGCACACCTTCACAACGCAAATTGAATCCATCCTAAATTCTCGTCCTTTAATTTATCAGACGATCCTAACGATATGGGTTACCTTTCTCCCGGTCACTTTCTTATCGGAGACAACCTTACAGCTATACCAGAAACTACATTATTAGACGTACCAGAAAATAGATTGAATCGATGGCAAAGGGTAAAATATATGAAGCAGCACTTTTGGAACAGATGGTCCAAGGATTATCTGAATCAGTTGCAACAGAGGAGCAAATGGCAGAAACGAAGGGTTTCAGTACAACCAGGAGACTTGGTACTATTACGAGAAGACAACACTCCACCATTACATTGGTCTACCGGACGAGTTCAAGACGTTCATCCAGGATGACGGCGTTGTCAGAGCGGCTACAATCAAGACATCTAAGAGACTGTTTAAAAGAGCAGTAAACAGACTTTGCTTATTTCCAATAAATGAAGACTGAACATAATTGTTCGTGCAATATTTGCGTTTTAATCGTTAATTTAATGTAGTTTTGTAAAGCTAGGCTTTCCAAGGCGGTCGGCATGTTGAAGATATTAAGATATAAGTTTATTAAGTTATCCAATGTTCAAATGTAAAATATCACTAGAATTCGTTCGTCGTGGCGCTAGTGGTTACGTTTTTTGTTTTCTTTTTCAGTTTTTTGTATGTAAGAGTTTTGTTCGTGTATGTTCGAGAGCAGAGACAGTTCAATTCAGTTACAATAATAAAGGCAAGATTTCTCGTCACAAGGAGAAAATACAGGATGTATTTAATACAATTTTTTTACACCCATGCAACACAAAACAATATGATCCTTTATGTGTCGTTTTTTTGTTTTTTTATGTTTTTGAAATTTTTTTGTAGTTTTTATTTTTTTTGTCTTTTTATCTTTTTATTTTATTGTTATAATTATGTGTTTCAATTTATACATTTTAAAGTCTTGTTGAAATATGTGGTTTATGTATAAAAATAAATGTTATGTCTTACCACTTGTTTTGCATGCACGTATCAGTTGCAAAGTATTTGGGCCAATGACGCACAGTATTCTAGGGTACTATCAGATCCTGCAGATGATATTCGACTAATTTGGAATCTGTGTTGTAATGGTGATTTTTTTTGTCATTTTATCGTTACCTGAAAGGAACAAGTGTCAAGATTTGCACACATTGTCACTTTGTGTTACTTTCGAATGTAACAAAAGCTTTGCGATTCCTTTTCGTGCTTCTGTCATATCATTGTCATCGAACATAGTATATGAACTAGTACATATAATATATGCCCAGATACATACGTAGACTATTCGCTTCTTTGCGCACGCGCTTATCCCGTCTCGGAACACTGGCGACGGACTCCGGCCGCAAGACCCAAGTGAGAACGTGGTAGAGGAAGAAGTGAATAGTAGCGATAGCGACGGCATCTCCACTCTGTTAGAGTCTACAGTTTAGACATTTCGAATTATTTTTAGTCACTCATTTTATGTCCCTTGATTTTGAGAAAAATCTAATTATACCGTTCTTCTTTATTACAATTATTATTTTTCGAGTTATCACTGCGATAGTAGCAATATATTTTGGTTTTTTATTTGTCAGAGTATTGTACGAAAAATGAAATCTTCGATACTTATATCATATTTCTAATTTTTTATTTGCCGTTTCACGTACTTTCTTTTTCTCTTTGTGTTCTCTCGATATTGCAGAGTATTATACATTATTATACTGAAAACGATTTTTCCAAGATGTTGATATCTCCTTAATTAATGGCTGAAGCCCTTTATCATTTGTATCCTGATCTTGATTTCTATGCATTTCGTATTTCAAAAGATGTTCGTACCTTTACAACTCATGGTTGCGTATGGAAAACAGTATGTAAATATATAATGTCGACTTGCATACATCGCAAAACCATAAAATAAAATGTGAGGAAATGTTATATATTTCGCAAGCATTACAATGAAGTAGAGAAACGATATTTCACTCTCCGTTTGGAATGTAAATATCAGAAAATCATACAAAAAGATTAATAATATTAGCAAATATTAATAATACCGAAATTGAACCTAATAAAGTCGAAGAAAATGATGCTGTTGTTCCTAAAGTACTCAGTCCACCTAATAACTCGATTACGCTTTCGAGTCTCGAAATCTCTGATGTGTCCCATAATGTCAAAAATGACGCTACGTTGATTGCAGCAAACTGTCTAGCGTCACGAGTAATTTTTGTACTTCGCGTGATAAAATCCGCAGAGGTAGTCCAATATCATTGTCACGTAAGAAAATAAAAATCGATTTTTTATTCGAGGACAAACCAATATTGATACCTGCATCATTTTGGGAGCAATATTGGACCGGCAAAAGTGAATTATGGCAAAGATGGTGTGATACGTTTAATGATATTTTTAAAACAAGATATACATGTTGCATGGTCTTTGATAACGTAAGGTGCTACGCAGATAGTGGAAAAAATTGCAATTATTTTACAGCAAAAATACATTGCAAAAATTCATTATGCACAGTCTCCAAATTTATTATAAAAACACCTATAAGTGTACCTTATGTATCAATCTTTGCAACCGTTTTTCGATGTAGTGAGATATGTCATGCTGTTGATGAAAATCATCGAAAACCTCTTAAAAGAAATAAGCGCAAAGAAGCTGGAGAGAAAATGGAACAGATTTTCCCAAGCAAATTAAGATTAGAAATGATGAAACAAGCAGATGAAAAGGAATTAAACGTCGGTAATTTAAATAGTGTCCCGGATTTACAAGTTTTACAACAAATTAAATCACAATATACGAAAAAAGATGATCTGCATCAGGATTTTGATGTATTTTTGGATATGCTTACCGAGCAGTTAAACGACAAATGGATTGGGGAACATATCAAAAGATTTATTCAACTGAATTGTAAAAAGCCGTTTCTTTTGGTGACATTTTCAGAAAAATCTCTATTTCAGATTATAAAAGCTGCCGAATATGATCACGTATTTACATATTTAGATGCGACTGGAACATTAAGGGCCACTTTTACCAAACTCCGATTAACTTAACCATTCTAGTAACTTTGCAGGATTCCAACTGAAGCTGATATCGGAGACAGTTGCTGTTGGAGTCAGTTATTGCTGTTTCAGTTGGAATCCTGCAAAGTTACTAGAATGGTTAAGTTAACCGGAGCTTGGTAAAAGTGCCCTAATTGATCGACCAATAGGCATCGATAAAAAGGTCTATCTGTATTCGCTAATTTTACCAGATGATAGTGAAAAAGGTCCTTTTCCAGTAGCCGAATTCATCTCATCGATGCACAGTGTTCCATATTACAATGTTTCTGTCCCTTGTAGATCATGCGTTAAAAAAGTTGTCTACACGTTCTATAATAATAGATAAAATAGAAACGGATTTCAGCTTAGCACTTTTGCAGTCGGCATGCTTATCATTTAATAAAATGTCTGATGAACTACTTGACAGTTATATTCAATAAATACATGAAAACAATGAACGACTTGAACATGGATTTACAGTAATACACGTCTGCTCGTCTCATTTAGTGAAAACTGTATTGAGAAAATCAAAAACATTGATGAAAAATTCGCGGCAAATACGTTTGGCAGGAATGGCAATTGCAAAATTAATTCATTGCGATAAATTGTCCGAAGCACGCAATGTTTTTCGCTCTTTGGTAAAAGTCTTCAATCTAAATATCCAAGATCCTAATTACGATGAATGTTTGGATATGATAAGCAATGTTACATCTGATGTTATAATATAACCGATAACGTTATTGACGGAGGTGTTAATTTCGATAAAGCAGAAGAAACTATCGAAGAATAGCCGAAACCGTAGATAGAACGCGTAAAGAATCTCCCTTTTACAAAACATTTAACGATATCTTTACAACAGTATTAGCGGAGAAAAATGAAACTGGAGGAAAACCGAATGAAAATTATTGTCCTGCATTCATACAATATTTAATAAATCATTTAATGCCTTATTACGGTCTGTGGTCAGCACTGGAAATATGCAAATTTGAGATTTTGCGAGATAGTAATGCTGCTGTCGAAAATTATCAGAAAATAATAAAACATTACATATACGAAGACAAATCGAACATGCCAGCACCAAGATTTATTCAAAAACAGGCCGATTATCTCGAGTCTCGCTTGTTGGAGCGAAAGTACAGCTTCACGACTACTTGACAGAAAAATACAAAGAAATTAAAATGTGAACAACGGGATGAATTTGCAGAAGAATATTGGCAGCGTAAAAAGAATTGCAAAAGTAATTCTTTTTTTAAATTATCTAAATTCATTCGCAAATCAAGGACTAAGAGTGGCCAAAACAATGTTCCAATGAAGAATAATCCGGCAAGATCGGTCTCTAATTCCAAAGAGAAATTGGAAATGAATATCAAAACCAATGTTTCTTCTTTGATAGAAAAATCCATATCTAGTAATGAATGCAGTGATATTCGAAACACATTTTTCCCGAACAATGCGCAGTACCCACAAGATTTTCTAAATAAAACGAACACATTAGCAGCTATTACCAAACCGACAAAACCTGTCTCGAAACCATTTATTTCCAGGTCACTGGTTAGATGACCAGGTAATAAATGAATTTTTCTCGTTATTACCACAAAAGGCACGATCAATGAGCATGCGGTTACTCACGTTCGATACTTTCTTTGCCCACAGACTGTTAACAAGAAACCTCATGAGCTATCATAATTGGGTTGATTATGTTAAAGTATGGATATATAACGTATGGTTTATATCTATTAATTTCCGACATCATGTGACGTTGGTACTCGTGGTAATTCTTAGACACAATCTTTTTCTTTACCCGGATTTGATGCACGGGCAATCATCATCACAATTTCTAAATTGATTATGTGACTTCATCGATCATCACACAAACAACTCATTAAAGTGACGAGAGTGGAAGATACATACACCAAAAGATGTGCCGTTTCAGGTATCACGTAATGGTAACTGCGGAGTCCATGTATGTATCTGGACATATATTATATGTACTAGTTCATATACTATGTTTGATGACAATGATATGACAGAAGCACGTAAAGGAATCACGAAGCTTTTGTTACATTCGAAAGTAACACAAAGTGACGATGTGTGCAAATCTCGACACTTGCTCCTTTCAGATAACGATAAAATGACAAAAAAATCACCATTACAATACAGATTCCAAATTAGTCGAACACCACCTGCAGGATCTGATAGTACCCTAGAGTACTGTGCGTCATTGGCCCAAATACTTTGCAACCGATACGTGCATGCAAAACAAGTGGTAAGACATAACATTTATTTTTATACATAAACCACATATTTCAACAAGACTTTAAAATGTATAAATTGAAACACATAATTATAACAATAAAATAAAAAGATAAAAAGACAAAAAAATAAAAACTACAAAAAATTTTCAAAAACATAAAAAAACAAAAAATAAATAAAAACTACAAAAAAATTTCAAAAATAAAAAACGACAAAAAAACGACACATAAGGGCTCATATGCTCATAACATTCACGCGGTTGATCCTGGATAACACTAAGAACGAGCATCAATATACAATTATTGAACTGAAAGGTCCAGCCCTTAGAGATGAACACTTCTTCTTGATAACAGAATACAAAAAATAATTCCGAGTCCGTCCTTCTGTTTTGATTCATATCAATCAATTAATTATAATCTCTAATCGAAACGATCTTTTCGTGCCTTCTTACGAGGTGCCAAAGTACTGCTATTGACATATTTGTCGAGAAACGACGCTCGCCTCACCCGTCCTCGAAGTTAAAAAATCGTTAAAAAATTGATAAAGATCCGTTCCTCTATTTTGATCGATACCATTCAATTAGTTATAATATCTTCTATTCGAAATGATCTTTTCGAGCTTCCTTACGAGGTGCCAAAGTACTGTGGCAGTTGGTGACAGTGTTGTCGAGAAGCTGCACCATTCGCTTAAGAAAGAATTATTTAAAATTTCGTAATAATGCAGTTTGTTTTATAAAACCCGTGTGTGTGGAGTTTGGTAGAGTATTTTTCCATCGTCTGAAATGACGAGTACGAAAGTAAAAATTCCCTTCCGGGGCCCGCGCGCGCTGTCTATTCGGCCCTGATCAGCGGTTGGCTGCGGCGGACATTTCAGTGTCATCTGCTTTCTTCTGCTCTATTATATCAAAATCATGTGCATGTATGCCTATAAATTTTCATGACACTTATCTTTTATGTTAGATTTCTAAGCCTAGTTGTACAAACTTTACGTTGTTTCTGAATGTATTTCGCACCTCACACCACTCCCATTTTATTGAAACAGACTTGCCAAATTTTTGTATGAAGCAAATATTCGCAGATGTGACAGTTCTAGACGCCATATTGGACTAAGAATAGATAAAAGATATCTAAATTTTTTAAATTTCTTTCGTTTTCGGCATGAAGTCGACCGACTTGAGGTACATTTGTCTATACTTTAATTGTGGAAAAGAATATTTATATCAAGTAAAGCAATTAAAAGAATGTGTATTGAAAAATTAATCATGTTTGTCGGTAAAGAAGGACCGACTTTAGGATCCCCTTAACAGACGTTCATTGTAGAGCTATGAATCAAGGTGAGAAATTGGCATTCTCAAGATAATTTATCCGTTTCTTTTTCATTTAGTTATAATAATTACTTATATAACCTATATAATTCATCTTGCAAGAATTAATCAGTGAATTTCTTGCATGAGTAATTGCATATGCGCGAATCGAACTGTAAAATTTTCATAGTTATTGTTCCGACAAGACTCATTGGATGTGAGAACTGAATAGTGCTCGCAGTTTTATTATAAGCATTTTTTTTTATTGTTCTTTTTTCTCGTGCATTACAATATTAATGACATATAATTGGGCTGCGCGTGCATTTTTCGGGAAAACCATGTGAAAAAATTCATAATAAAAATAAATAATGTTTAACATTATGTAGCACAAATTTTATCATTTCATATTCTGTAATATCTGTATAATATAAAATAATGGCTGTGAATGTTACGATTATCCCGCAAGTATATATTTTATATACCTGTAAAACTTCGTGAAAGTAGGTAACTCTTAAAATTAGAACAATAGTGATTGTAAGCTATGTAAAATGCGACGGTGAAATTTATAAAAAGCGGGCAATATGAATCCACAACAACCGCATTCAAAAAATATATTTTAAAATAATTATTTTAATTTTCCACATACATTATTTTTCATACTTATTTATCACATTTATGCTTATATATCGCATTTCAAAAAAAATAAAGATAAATTCGTAATAAACAAAGCTTTAAGTCGTACGAATTGAAAGATATAGAAAAGTTTTGTCTTCGTGATAGTGAATCAACGAACATTTTGTCTGCGGTGAGAAAGTACCCTTTAATGCGTAAATTCCATGCACGTAACAGAAAGAAAATCGTGTAATTGTCGGAATGATCGCCGGCTCGTCACGCGTATATTGGATAATTGGTACATCCGCCAGAACAAAGATAGAAAACGTAAAGATAGAAAACGCGTCGTTTTCTAAAGAAAAAAAGCCGCTAGAAAAAATAAAATAACAAGACAACATAGGCAAAGAAGATCTAGATCGCTAATCAATTCTGCATTATTCTTTTCGTTTTAGACATTTCGTAAACGCGCGTAACTCATCTTTTATTATTCGAGTTACCATAAGTGATTCTCAATTTCTATATGCAGTAAAGCACTCCGAGCTCTGGTTTTGAAATTACCGTGGATTTCTATTTCTCACAAGACGCAACGTATACGCATGCATTTATGTACGCATTAAAAGCAGAGCATTAAGCATTTCCACGTAAAAACAAAAGAAGCTGTCAACGAATCAAAACGCACGCGAGGGAGATACGAACGCAAGATTTGAGATTGAAACCCATTGACAAACACACAAACGACGTTTTTCCGTGTTTTCAATCAAAGATTGTAAAATTATTTTCCCGCCGCACTTGTTATGAAAAATACTAAAAAGTAAGACGTGAAAATTTGTACGATTTTACAATAATATTTTTTAGTCTCTTCTATTTTAGGAAAACTATAATGATTTTTGTTATAATAATATACGTAGTCATATACGCAGTATATAACTATGCTGTAGGATGAAAACTGTTAGATACAAATAGGTGATAGATACAGATTTCGAATCTTCGATAACTCGTAAAGCATCCTCTGTGGTCAATATTATATAATAATTATTTTATACAATACTTTGTACAAATATATTGATGCTCTCTTTAGATGCAAAATAAACACTCAATATTTTTAAAGGATCAATAACATTATGAATATCAAACATTGATCAATTGATCGCTTTAAAAGAAAAGAAGAATCGAGTCGCATTTGAAACTTTGATTGGATTATACTAGCGGAAATAATAATAAAAGTCAAAGTTAATAATGTTTCTTCCATCTTTTTCTTTTTTTTTTTATTGGACTTACTCTTACAATACACTATAACGTGCATTGTAGAAGCGTTTACTACAATTTTGTGATTCTGATGAACGCAGCGAGATTCCGTAAACACACATAATTCCTTTACATTCCCCTTTACAGTCTATTAAATTCAGATCGCATTCAGATTTTACGCTTTATGGTATTCTGTAACCGATCGGCAAGGTTTTTCCCTTTTCGGCCGAAATCTTCGTGACTATAATTAGCATGATCATGAGACCCAGTGATTAAATTGATTTCCTTCTTATGGATTCCCAAGGAAACGCGAGCTGTTTGCGACGAGTCCAAATATAATCGAAATACCTTAATGAATGATCTTTTTCTCTTTTTTTTTTTTAAATATAATAATGGCTATTATTTTATTAAGAATTTTTTGAAATGTGCAGCTATTTTTGCAATCTGTTTTATTTAAATCTATGCTTTCGCATGATGATAGATCATTCACAGTGAATAGTGGAAAAATAAATAACATAAGCAAAATCGCGAAAAATCTAAAGAGGACTACAAAACTGCACTCACTAAGACTTCAAATAAAATGAGAAAATAAAAATGAAAAGAGAAATCAGATCAAATCTCTAAATTACTTAATAATTATCTCAATTCTATTCAGTTCTATTCACTTTTGTTGTACACTGGGCTTCAGAAATTTTATTCGACTACGCTAAGGTATCATTCTAAGCTTGTTTAATATCTAATGAAGAAAAAAAAGATAGACTAATACCCTAGCGTAGTCGGGTGATGTTTCTGAATCCTGTATTAAAAATTTGTGCTGCGCATACAGACATCTTGGCATGAGACACTACCGTGTCTCTTGATAATAAAATAAGATATTATCGCTCCAAAATTCGACTATAGAAATCTAATAATGAAATAAATTAGTAGCTCACAATTTATTTCGCCATTTTGTGAATTATGTTAAAACTAGATTAAAAGAATGTGATGTAATCGATTTATTTATAATGGATGGATTTAATACAATGTGAATTACCTTTTGCTGTTGATTCGTTGCGACATGTACCTTTGATACCCTCGTCACATGTTTGCGCAACATGAGGATCGGTGAAAAATTAACATTACAGCATTACAAATCACTCAATTTTAACCCAGAAAAATCTTAATGTTTGCATTTATGACTCATGTAGCAACGATGCAATGTTGAAATTGAATTACGTCAGCCTTGAAATACGGTAAAGACGAAAATCCCCTTACTATCTCTATTCTCTTCGTTCCTACCAGTGATTTTAGTTCTCTTTACCCTCGTTTGTATTCTCCCCTACACCACGAACCTTACCACGAACATAAAGGTCTGTCCATGGCATATGACGTATGCATACTGCATACGTTTCAATCCTTGTGCGTTGACGATTCTGTCGAAAATAATTACAACAATCTTTGTGCTCCAGGTCCTAAAGCCAGTGTCTATGATGCTAGAAATCAGTCCGAAATCGCAAAAAGAAAACTAATCAATCGCATTTGAACAATTCGGTCAATTTATCAATGCGATTGATCAATTCTTTCTCCGTCCGAGATCTCGACCGATTTCTAACATAGTAGACACAAGACTTAACGCTTGCTTAGACGTATGATATAAGTCAGGGTTGGAAAGTAACGCGTTACTTGTAACGCCTTTACCGTTATAGTTTCTTTTTTTAAATAACGGGCTGGTAATGGCGTTACTCTTTTTTTTTCGTAATTGTAATGGTAACGTGTTACATTTTTTAAATAACAATAACGAATTTAACAGTTACTTTTATCATTATTTTTTACATTTTGAATTTAATTGTGATATAATTTTTGTATATTCAATCTTTAGTTTTCAACTAACACTTCTTTGTTATATTTGAGACCTATTAAATCATAGATTCAAGTCCTAATTAAAATTTTTAAATTGCAATTGATATTTCGAGATAAAAAGAGTTGCTCTTTCCGAATCTTGCAATATTCGCAAAAAAATATAAAGGTTAAAAATAGAAATAAATAAGTAAGTGGCTTCTTATTGACATCTTTTTACTGATAAATATTCAATTAGTAAATAATTTTGTCTAATATTTTGAGAAAAAAGAAATCGATAATTATTATTTGAGTGATTTATAAGTAAAATCAAAATTATAAAGTCAAGGAAGTAGAGATGTGAAAGAAGGTATAATTGTAAAATGCTCTTTTCCGTTATCTAATTACATAGGAGTCGAAAGAGATAAAAAATTTTTTCAGTTTTTGATATTTTGAAAATCTCAAAATTATTTGTCTCTTCAAAATTATAGAGAATAGGAGAAAAGATCGAATCAAATCATATAGTATATCGATCAAAGCTAATTTGAAGAGACAACTTTATCTTTTTGTTTTACCTCCAAATAATGAAAGTTGACAAATTTTAATGGCAAAAAAATGAAAAAAATACACATATTACCATCATTTTCCATTATCATAGGGAATTGAAGAGAATTGTCAAACAAATTATAGCCTTGATATTTTCAAGACATTGAAATAAATAAAAAATTGAAAAAAATTTTTTTGACACCTTTCATCTCTATAAAGATAGCGGTGCAAACTAGTTTCAAAATTTAACAATAAATTTTTAAAATGCATATAGAAATGAAAAAACTTCTTACACTTTTACCTCTTTTCATCCTTTCTCTTGAATTCATAATTTTTAATATAGCTTATTTAAATAATTACAGCAATGTATTTTACTAAAAAAGATAGACGTAATCATTTATTAATTAAATATTTGTCAGGAAAAAGACAAGAATCACTTATCTTTTTTACCTCGACTTTTAATTTTTATATTTTTTTTTCTAGATATCTCTCCATTTCGCCAATTAAATTTTCGGAAAGACCAATTTCTTTTATCTTTAAATTGCTGCCTAAAAATTTTAATTAGAAGCCTGAGTTACAAAGATTTAAAACAGAAAAATGTATAGAAATTTTCTATGACTTAATGAATTAAGTATAGTTTTAAGATATTACACTCCAATCATAAAGCCGTATTATTGCCGCATGCTTTAAGAATAACTTTAAGTTTTTTAAATTATTATATTAAAATTTTTAACATAAAATCGAGGATAATTTTAACACATAATTTTAACAAAAACCATTAAAAAAGTATCTAATGTTTTTATTTAATTTGATCTTTTTTTAACATATTAAAAAAATAATGGAAAAAAGTAATGAATTGTCACTTCAACAGTAACTGTAACGAGTTGCTTTACAGATTCAATAATTAGTAATGGTAACGAGTTACTTTTTCGATTCAGTAACAAGTAACGATAATGAGTTAAAAAGTAACTTTTTCCCTGATATAAATATACTTTTTTTCATTTTTTTCGTTAAAAAATTCCGTGCCTATCAGAAGATGAGTTTTTGAGAAAATTAAACAAATCGCACGCTAATAAGATTCTTGCTAATGTGATTTTGTAAAAGAATTAGCAACATTACATTTATTTAATTGAAAGAGAATAATTGAGAGAGAATAATAATAAAATATTAATTGTGCTATTTATCTTTAAATATAATTCAATACAAGTTTACATAAATAAGTGCATATATTAATATGAATTTCTATTGCAATCTTTATATTTTTGCGGAGTTGCTCCGCGTTCGAAGACACCCGATGTGTGCGTAACGCACTACACGCTTTGGCTTCTTCACAATCGATCATGTCTACTACTCGTTACAGTATATCGTGCTCATAATATATACTCTTGAGAATGCATGTGTGTTCATGTATGCTCTTTGGTTATCGTGTGAGCGCAAATACCAAATGAAAGACGGCGAAAACGAGTGCGCCATTTCCTTTTACTGCATCCAACAAAAGCTCCTTTGGACGCGGAGAGAACGCAATACTTTTCGTGTTGCATATGCATGAATTTGCAGCACCACTTGAGGGAATCGCGTCGCGTTCAAAGGCCCAGATCTTATCTCCAGGATTGCGATTTGGATAGAATTGGAGAGTGAAACTCGATAACGTCGTGTCGTGCCGTATATACTGCTTACAAAAATTCTTAGCAATTTTTATTTTCTATTCAGACGATGAGTTTAAGAAAGCTGCACGGGCTTCATGCATGTTAATCAGATATAATAATATAAATAATGTGTGTGCGTGCGTAAAATAAACATAAAATAAAATTTATTTTATCACATATCGGTCATGAATCTATTCTTAGTTTTTAAAATTTATTTTGTTATTTTTGGATTCTCTTCGAATTGCGATGACTGAAAACATTTGATGAAAAACCGTATTTCTCAAACATAATTTTTCTATAATCAAATTATTGGCAAAACTATTCATGTACATCTCGCACATCTTCATCTCGAAAAATTCTCATTTTTTCGCAACAATATCTTTTCGAGAATTTTTATCTGTGAAAATGATTTTAAGCGCACTACAATGAGAACGTCTGTTCTTTGCTGTAATGAAACATTTTCGATGTTGAACGTCTCACGCCATAACAAATGCGATGTAAAAAAACTGTATGAAATTAAAAACGTATCCAATTTTTATTCGAATGTTTGGGAAATCTGCATATTGTCCAACGCAGCATTATAATTACGCAATTTCTCAACATTGCGGACCTCATAAACGGATCAATAATCAATTTTGATAAACTATTTGAACTGTTAAAAGATTGTAAAAGAAACATTAGTTAACTATGTTTCTTTGCTGTGTTACTAGTAATATTGAAATATTTCTCTTATTTTCTAACGAGTGTTTCTCATGCTAACGAGATACGACCAATCTAATCAATCTTGTCGCTCCTATTCATCTGCCATGTGAATATTTCACTTAAGTTGCAGAATTAAAATCGAATGGCTGTACGGGCAAGACTCGTGCGCAAGGGCGCGGTGAAACACGGAAAGCACAGCGATGACGCTTCCAGTTTCGAGCTATGAAGAACTTCTTATCCAAGTCCGTGAGCTCACTCACGAAACGATCCTCCTGCAACGTCAATTGTCTTCCGATTTCTTTGACAACCCCGATCCACCGGACGTGAATCACAACTTCTCCTTCGTTCGAAAGAAGTATGAAAAGGGTAAGGCAATGTTTCACTTTTGATGATCGTAATCATTAAGTGCACAAAAATAATGAAAAATAATGTAAAATAATGAAAACTAATGCAAAAATGAAAAAAATCGTCTTTTAATCAAAGAGACAAGAACTCCATATATATGGAATATGAAAATTTTATCAATTAATCATATAGATAAACAACTCGTTTGTGATGCGTCGATCTCGACTAAGGTTATACTTCTTATTCCGATCTCTAACTATACTACAATAATATGATATCATAACTGGTGCATTGAACTCTCGTTGAACCTTGTCCGCGCCTATAGTCTTAACTGTAAAAATGTAAATGAGCATCCGGCAAAAAGATAGATGTAGGTGATAATACGAATTCGTATCCGCTGCATTATATTTTATTCACGTCTTATGAAATATTATTATATTATTACATTATTTAAATCATTACAGAATAAAAAATCCGCAATATTATTATGGATTCACTTGTACATGTTTAGAAAATTTAATGCCATTTAAGGTTGTATCACTCGATCCCTGCAAAAAATTTGAAATTGGAAATGTATCTAATATTTATGTTTTTCTTATAAAAATGAATATATATTAAAACTATATATACAGGGTGTCTCATTTTTAACGACCCACTTGAATATCTCAAGAACGAAATAAGATACAAATTTCGTTCTTGCAGCAATTTATTTGATTTTGAGAGGGACATCGTCTTAAGGACATCGTTAAAATGAGTTTTTTGTAGGTGGAAGTGCGGACTTTGAAAATCACCATGATTTTTTAAAATAGAACCATAATTTTTCAAACACCAACGATTGTAGCCCGTAAAATGACGAGTTCAACGACCTATAATAAAAGATCATTCAAGGTTATATAAAGTCATTATTTTCGGGTTTATCTGTAATGTTCAATCAAATTGAACATCCCCGCATGTACATACATAATCTAAGCCGTTCTGGAAAGACTCTTTCAGCTTGCATAAGTGTCCGCTTGCTTTTATGCCATCTTCCAATCACACGCAAAGCCCGTCACTTATGCTTCGCTTCTTGCGTTATTAGTTCAGAATTCTGTTGTGTTTTGGTTTGAGTTTTTTAGTTGGCCTTAGCTTTGTTTTGGTTCACTGTTTCGATCTTCATAATCTTTTATAAACATGCCACATTGCACTTCCCATGAAATTATCGACATGATTCTCATATTAGGAAAATTTAGGGGAAATTATAGAGCTGCTGCAAAGTTGTATCGTGAGCAATATCCAGATCTGATGCATACGGTCCTTCGAAATTGTTTTCAGCGTGCGCGGCAAGGACAACTTGTTAGATCTAGGGCTCAACATGGTCCATCGGAAATAGTACGATTAACAGTTTTAACTGCTATAGCTGTAAATCCGAACATTAGTGTCTAAGAAATTAGCCGCATTCACGATATTCCTCGTTCAACCGCATCACGGATATAAGGGGCCAGTTGCGTAGTCCAAAAAAATGAAATTTTCGGGATTTTTTTTAATTTTGAAACACAATGATTTTTGTTGTAAATAATATATTATTTAAAAGTACATATTTTGTACAACTAATACAAATTTTTTCAAGGTATAATATTCAAAAACACGCGAGTAATAGATAGGCATTCTCGCGAAAGATGTTGTTTTGAAGGTGCTTTGCAGTGAGTACAATTTCTTTAAACTGAATCATTTGAAATCAAAAATTTAAAAAGATTTCTTTAGTATATATGCTCTAATCTTGTCCTTGAACGATTAATTTTTGTTAATTTTTTTATTTTGAACAAAATGGTGGCCGTAAAATAAAAAAATGCAATTTTTATATAACTAAATTTTTTGTTAATTAAAAACAGAAATTTCATTTTAAAAAAGTCAATTGTTCAAGGACAAGTATTTGGTGTATAAAAAAAGCCTGTAAAATTTTAGCCCGATTGTGCAGCGGTTACCGAAATATCTTGCTCACCGATTCGTATGTTTAAAGAAAATGTGATTTCGAGAAAAAACGCATTTAAAGTTTCAGGTAAAATTTTCATAAATAAATAAATAAAATTACTATTTTTCAACTTACATAGAATTGTCTATCTATTCCAGGGCCATAAAGTAAATCTTTTGCCGCAGAAATTGTCTTCAAAATGTCAAGTGTTTGCTTTTGTCGATGTTGCGGCAGTTACGGTGTGCTATTTGTGTTAAGTACCTTATGCAGTGTTTCAAATTCGTGCACCTTTCAAACTCGTATATTTCTGACAATTTTAATCCAAATCACTTCAAATTTTCAGAAAATATTTTTCAGATGATTATAGTTTACGAAAATAAATATTTTCAAAAATCGATTTTTTTCGACTTATACAAATGCACGTAAATTCTTAAGGAGTTCTCACTTTCATCCGTATTGTATTGGTTTAATCTATGAACTGACTGCGAATGATTTTGCACTTAGACTAAACTTTTACCGATGGGCTCAACAAAAAATAAGGCAGGATAGGCATTTTTTTCTTACGATTTATTTTCGGATGAATTAACATTTTCTAGTGACGGACGACTTAATCGACATAACTGTCACTATTGGGCAGCGGAAATCCATATTAATTCCGCGAAATTCCATCAGCATCAGTGGTCTATCAATGTCTGGTGCGGTCGTAAATGTTACATTATTGGACCACATTTTTTTAATTATACTTACAGGTGTCATGTATAATGATTTTCTCCAAAATACACTGCCACAGTTTTTAGAAGATGCTGTTACCAGACAACGCCTGTGGATGCAACAAGACGGCACCTCTCCTCATTATGCTCATAATGTGCGAAATACTTTGAATCAGATGTTCCCCAATCGTTGGATCGGAAGGGGTGGCCTTGTAAGTTAGGTCCCCAGATCGCCCGATCTAACACCATTGGATTTTTTCTTTGGAATTACTTGAAAAATTACTTGAAAGTATCGTGTATCAAGAGCAATCTACAACTCCTAATGATATGAGAATGGGAATAAGGATAGCTTGTGCAACTATTCCAGTCATAACACTTATGCAAGCAGAAAGAGCCTTCACAGAACGGTTTAGATTATGTATGCACATGCGTGGATGTCAATTTAAATATTACAGATAAACCCGAAAATAATGACTTCATATGATCTTATATAACCTTGAATGATCTTTTGTTATACCTAGTTATATGTGGTTAATTACCTAGTTAAATTTATTTTATGGGCTACAATCGTAGATATTCGAAAAATTATGATTCCATTTAAAAAAATGATGGTAACCTTTAAAAGTTCGACGCATCTCCACTTCCAAAATCTCGTTTTGATAGGACGATGTTCCCCTCAAAACCAAATTGCCGGAAGAACGAAATTCGTATCTTATTTCGTTCCCAAAATATTCAGATGGAGGGTTAAAAATGGGACATTCTGTATATACAGGGAAGCATTTAAAATTACAAATTACAAAAATTATAAAATTACTATTATCTTTGAAAATATGCGTCGAATTAGAAATATGTTCAGACAAAAGTTTTGTGAGTTCGAGGGGAACATAGGATGATACCATTGGTTCGACCTTGGGTAGTGTTGTTAAGGTCAGAGCAAAGGCCTGAACCAGCCTTTTAATTTTTAAATGGAATGTCCCATTTTTTATTCTAATAGCATACCTCAAGAGCTTTTCAAAACACTATAATAAAATTATTTATTAATATTTTTTCATTAAGTACGTTTCAAGTTATAAGACTTGAAAGCTACAGTACCGCCGTCATTAACATTACCCAAAATGTCCATCAATGGCAAAAATCTCTTGAATGTTGTTCAGAGATTAATAACATTTGTTAGAATGAAGAGATTGTACCTCTTATTTTCATTTTTACGCATTTAAAGTGTTACAGGCTGTTATCTTTCAAAGTACATAATAGTGAAAAATATTTCATACAAAAGTTGTATGGCTTGAAAGAAGTTAACATTGATATTAATTTAAAAAAATAACTTCTTCAAAGTTAATGTAAAACGATCACATTAATTTCAAATGAGGTCCTCTAAACTTGATAGCAGATTCATGTAACTGAGAGATATTTCCAAACGGTATAATGAAATTCTCTTTCCTTACAAACTTCCTGAGTTATCAACTTTCAAATCTTCTGTAAAATTGACAATAGTTGCGATTAGTGAACACAACTCACGTTATTCGGGGTGCTGGATTAACGTGAGTTTCCTTGCTTCTTACGTTCGAGATGTTAGATTAACGTGAGTCCTTTTTCCTTTCATTCGGATACATTTTTACCAGAATTTTTTGCATCAATTCAATAAATGTTTGCAATGTTTATCTTCTTGTTGTAGGCATAGTCGCAATCTTTGCTTGACAAACTTTTATCAATTGTTCTATCGTAATTTCAGAACAGGCTTGTCCAATTCTATCTTTCATATCTTCTCTTGTCGTTGAAGCAGTTGCTATGATTCGATTTTTAATGAAACCCCATAGAAAGTAATCGAATGGCATTAAATCTGGAGAACGGGATCAGTGTACTGTACATCCTCGTCCTATCCATTTCTGAGGAAAAATCTCTTTTTTTATTTCAAGTAAAAAAATCCTTGCAGAATGAGCTAGTGCTCCATTGTGTTGCATCCACATGTTTATACGTAAATCTAGTGGTACGTTCTCTAATAGTTGCGAGAGTATATTTTCTAGAAAATCTGTGTATACTTCGCCATTTAAAGATTCTTCAAAAAAATGTGGTCCGATAATATGATTGTCCATGATACTACACCAGACATTCAGAGAGCAAGGAAGACGTTGAAAAGAAAGTTTGCATCTAATAAGGATTCTCCGCCGCCCAGTAATGCACGTTGTGGCTATTTACTTATCCTTTATTACAGAAATTAACTTCATTGGAAAATAGGACACGTGAAAGAAAAATTTGGTTTTTGTTGCGTAACATAATATTGCAGAACTCATACGACTTACGAAATCAGGTTCTTCTAAATTTTGATGCAAGTGAACGTGATATGGATGAAATTTATTTTCATGTAGTATTCTCACTATTGACCTCCTATTAAGTTCACATTCTCTTTCTAATTGCCTAATACTGATCATGAGATTTAATTGAACAGCAACAAGTTTATTGCGTTTTCATCATTAGTAGCTGTTTTTCTTCATGATATACGAAACAATGCTAATTGAGTAAATTATTCCTGCTACTCGAAATCTCTTTCCTAACAATTTCAATCGCGTGTGGTTCTAGCAAGATGGAGTTCCAGCGCATTTCGAATTAAAAGTACGGAGGTACTGGATGAAACTTTCCCGAATAGGATTGAAAGGCTTCAAGATCTCCTGATCTGACATCACTTGATCCTTTTTTTTTATGGAGATTCTTAAAAGAACGTGTTTATAAAACAAAACCTGCGAGTGTAGAAGAATTGAAGCAAAGAATAACTGACGAATGAGTTTAATAACAATTGATATGTTGAGAAATGTCAGAAATTCTTTTAAATTAAGGCTAGCACACTATTAAGCGGTGGAAGGAAGGCAATTTGAACATCTGATATAATCATTATCATCTTTTGCACATAATGCATTTCATAGGGATTAAATTTGCGATTTTTCAGCCACTACGCCAATCTTTTATGCTACTTGTTTCAGTAAAATGTTGAATTTTAAATTAGATCTCACGCGCACGCGTACACACATGTGAGAGACAAGGAGACTCACATAAATCAAGGCCCTCAAAGGGATGAGAGCCTCGCACGTCTTTATCGTTCATCCTGGGTAATGCTAAGCACGGGGAAATGTCAGTGGTGCTGTAACTTTCAATCCTCATAACTCGAAAAGTACTTCATGAAAAATAACTTAATTGTAATGTTTTGAAAGGCTCGTGATACCAGCTATTAGATTCTAATCAAAAATAGAGCGTGCCATTTAAAAAAATCAATGTGACTTTGACTTAACCTGATGATGTCATCCAAGATCAAACTGACCAGATGAGTGAATAGATCATTTGAAACCCTACAACTTTTGTAGGAAACATTTTTTTCGGAAATGCTTAATTTTTGAGATATTTCACCGATTCTTTTTACTCATTTGTATAATATATATACGTATATATAGGACACACACGCACGTACGCACGCGCGCGCACGCAAAAGCATACAATATAATAAATAGATTTGTTTATTTACAGAGTGACTAATCTCTGCAATGAAATTTACATAAATTATTTGGAATATTTAAAGTACTTAAAAAATTGAGATTTTTTTATTATTTTTTAAATTATATTTCCATTAATACATACTTCTATTTTTTATTGAAATAACTTTTTATTCAATTTCTAAATTGCCGCTAAATTTTTTGTATTACTTTTAAATGTGATTTAGAATAATTTGTAATATATTTTCTTATAACTTTTTTATTGTTTTGAAAATATGTGTAATTAAGGAAAATCATGTGATATAATACACCGCTAAACGTCTTTGAAAGTTTCACAAATGTTTGTCGAGCTATCGAAGCAAATGAATTTATTTATGAAGGAGATCTTTGCTAATATTCGCGCTCATTCTCATTTTTCGATTATCATTAAAACGTTAAAAGAACAGATCGTAAATAAAATCCGACTTAAATTTTTACGGACAATTTTGGCATAAATACGTCTGGCAAATGGCGTTTGTAGATTCGTAAGATAGATAACGGATTGGATGGTTGCCATCTAGATGCCAAAGCACTTCGAGGCGGAAGGAAAGTCGCAGAGGATCCTTGTCACAGAAAATAAAAATAAAAGTGCTTTGATACTTCGAAATGAAAGTTCACCGATTCTCTTTCTATGTTATTCGAACTGTCATTCGCCAATTCCATTTTGTTCGCTTCGAGCGAATCTCTCTTTGTTTGAATCGCGATGTCGTTATTCCTTAATCATTACTCCTTACCCTTCTGTATTTTACAGTGATAAAAATCAATGCAATCGCAAAACTTTTCTTATTCTCTCATAACATTTAACGATACTCGAGCGCGATATTTTATCCTGAGCGATATTCTAACGTAAGAGCAAAAAAGATTATGTACATATGTGCGGTATGTAATTACAATAAAAGAAAAATAATAATATAATTATAAAAACTCTTGTATATAAATATAATTAATAAAACTGCTTTATATACACATGAAGCTTTATACGTAAGGCTGAATAATGAATTTCTAACTTATTGTTAACTTAAGATATGATAGCGACAATCCTTATTTTTTACCAGAAATTACGCAAAGTTTAATTAACATTGCATAAAATGTGAACATTTATATTGTAAATATCATATGCGATGCATAGCTTAGCACCTATACGAATTTATTTCGAATTTCGGTCCTTGCCCCCCAATTGTCCCAAACAGCGGCAAACAGCGTGTATCATGTTTTACTCGACAAACTTCAGCCCTTGCAACATTCTATTTCTTTACACGCAGTCTTTACTCGCTTCCACGCGAGGAACAGTGCGAAATGATCTATCAAAATTCAAAATAAATTCGGTGTGCGATAGATCTCCGGGAACTTGCGTGGGTGCGAGTTTATTTTCAAGCAAGAAATTCCGTACGAAAGTTATGAAACATCGGCTCAGCTTCATTTCCCGCATCGCAAAATTTTGCGATTAAAACGGTCGATAAGGTTATGTATAATAATATTATTTCAAGAATCTCGAAAAAAGAAAAATATTTTTGTTGTTTCATATTATTGCTTGCATTAAGCATTTTCAAGAAAACATACAATAAATGAGTAAGCGTTATTCGTGGAAAGAATTTATTATGACGTACAATATCTTCCTCGATATAACATTTTGTGTCAAAGTTCTTTCTAAAGAAGGTTTTTTTCGTTCATTCTTATCACTTTTATTTAAACGTTTTCTTTGTAATGGCCAATGTAATATCAATTTTGTTTAGCTTCTTTTTATTCAATTCTTTATATTCAGTTCATATGGTGTACAAATATATTACATATTTATCCATTTTTAATACTGATTTATAATATGGATACTCCACTGATTTCTGTACATGGATGGTAGCAGCTCCTAATGAGACTAAGTGAATATTAATTAAGGATGTTAATAGTCATGTGTTTGAGAAATTTTTTTGTTTGCTATATGCTATATTACATTTATTTATGTTTGTGTAAATATAGTATAATATATTTTTTATATATTTTATATTACTTTATTTATATATTACTTTTACTATTATTATGATTGAATTTTGATTTTTACTTTTAAAATATACGTATTACAAGGCAGTTTATTTAGAAAAAACAAATTTTTTTAAACATTTTTAATTATCTTAGCAGTAACATGCAAAGACAGTTTCGAGAAACATTTTTGTGAATTTATTTGTTCTAAAATATAAAGTATATCTTTATATTTTTCAATATTTTTCTAATTATATATATATATAATTCTAATTATATATTTATATTTAATATATAATTACATACTTCTAGTTATATAATTATATAATACATTTAATCAAATGCGACAAATATTTCAATACAAGCGTTGTCATGAAAATATGTACAAAATTTACGAGATAGAAAAAGTAAAATAGCGATGGCTCGTTTTTTATTTCATCAGATTTTTTTTGCTGCATAAAAAGCTACGCTTTGTATTTCGATTTTTCATAGTTTATTTTCCTCTGCAGGCACATGACTATTTTTGAGAAAGTCAATGAAAAGATAAACAGTGACGCGGAAGCCTAACAGAGATTCTTAATCGTTTTCTTTTCAACTTCTACGTTCTTCTTTATTTTAAAAAGAGAGCGGCATCTGAGCAAACATTGTCCTATAAGAAAAGAAGATTTTTAAATAATTAAACATTTATTTTTACGAGTGACTATCAGATTGAACTGCAAAAACTTTGTTTTGCACATATTGTCTTTATGATACAATCTTGTGTTGTAGGGAAACTCCTGGCAGATAATGTGATACGGCATTGCGATAAATCACAGGAAATTGAGACAGAGCGGAATCCCTTTGCTGAATGCAAGTGAGTATTACCTTAAATCAGAAGAATTTTCGTTTGCAAAGAATGCATGACGTAAAGTATCTAAACGATAAAAGAAGAAAGAACTGCATAAGAAAACGCGCATCGAAATAAAACGTATGCAAAATTTTATATGTATGTCTTCTATATATCTTTCTATGTTTTGTTTTGATGAAAATCCATAGCTTCCATTCATCTTTTAAAAAGGTCTGCTGCCCAAAAACGACAAAGAAAAAAAAGCTATCGCGTTGAAGTTGCGGAGAAAGCATCGCGCGTAAGAAGAATTCCATTTGCGCGACGTGTAAGTGCACGTCGTTCTCTTTTATCTTTGTGCAAACGCATAGAATCGTGTGAGTTCTCCGACTTGCACTTTGCGAATGAATCGTGGTAAATTTTATGTGTGCGTGTACTTTTATATGCATCATCGTTTGCACAAATTGTAAAAAGCAAGAGAGACAAGATGATGATTTTTTGGAAAAGGTCATAATTTTATAACAAATTTTTATAATATTTACACATGTTTTATATATGATTGTAGAAAATTTTATCTTTTTTGTATAATCCTCTATTACTTGCGCGTCATTGCTCTTATCTTCCAATACATCCTATGTACGTAATATTACTTCGGATTATCAGAGCCACATAACTGATTGTCATGGAATTTGGTTATTATCCGCGTGTACACTCTCTTCGTTTCACCATTCTAATAAAAGCATATTATGCGATTAGTGCTTATTGCGAAATGCGATGACTAATACGTCGACGACGTTATCGCATTGTTGCAGCAATCTGAGATTTCGACCGCGATTTTGTCGCGATTTGGAATCTACCGAGAGCACTCGATCGGGCGAACTCACCAGCCGGCTTCTGGCTTGGCGAAGTCGCGACTGTCACCCAATAATATTGCAGGTAAGCGATGCTGCACCTGGTTGACGCATAAATCCGTGCACGGATCAACTTATTTGGCAGGTGACAAATTTAATATACCAACATCACCTGACTGAAAATTTTGATCACGTGCGATTGATTTATTCTTTTACTTTTGTTCGTCGTGTCGCATTAATCGTTTGCTTCAATTTCAAGCTAACAGACATTTCTGCAAAAATAAACAAAAGCAAATAATAAATCGAAAATTGTCACCAATCTTATTTTATGTGCGTTTTATTTTTTTATTTTATCATATATTCAGTTAATTAATTTTTACTACACTTAAAAGTGATATTTTACTTATATCAGTTTTTTATGTATTTCTTCCGTATTATTTGTTTTGTATAATGCGTTCACACTAAGCGCATTGCGGGGCATGCACTAGCATTAATAACTGTAATTGAAGTTACGTTAAAGTGGCGAACAAGATGATACGTAACATCCGTACTAACTGTTGATTCTGATCTGCAATACAATTGTCACAAATTCTGTCTTGTAATTCTAAGTTGAAACAATTGATTGACATGAAACAGATGTATCTACGTTAATAGATATCCTTTAACACATTAATCGCCCACCAAAAATCGTGTTTCCTGCGGGATCCAAATTCAAACTTCACCGCAGTATGACGCAGTAGAACTAACAGTATATGTGCTTATAATTAATCTATTTGTTTTTATATTGTAATTGGAATTGATTAAAAAGCAATTTCTTTTCTAACTTTAATTCTTAATCTCTATACAATTTTTTTATTTTAGCAGGTCATTATTTGTTATGGAATAAATTCGGATATGCGGGTATAAGAAGTAATATTATGTATTTTTGTTAAAATAATATTTTTTTAATCTATATTTGTATTTATATATGTTATACTATTAAATATTTGTGTTAAAAATAAAATTGTTGCAAATTACTTGTAAAATTCTGTTTAACTGGACGAAAAAAAGCGTCATCCAATTGTAATTGCTCCCACGAAAATATAGCCATCATCCAGATTTGGATGATATGGCGATCAACGTGTTAAAACATTGCAAACTTTGTAGTGCATAATAGACGCGCAATTTCAAAAATATAATTTAGACGTACGATTTAAACATAAAATTTTAGATATACATCTAACGATAACGCAACAGAGTTGTAAGCGGTCAGGGAAAACCGAAAATAGTTAAGAAATTAAAAAATTATTAGACAAAAACCGGGAAAAGTCAGGAAATTAAAGAATTTATTGATCTAAGATAAAATTAAATTATTGTAATATCAATTCTAAATTTTTAAACTTTTTACTTTAAAAATTATTAAATAGAATTTTTTAAATTATTTAAGAAAGCATAAATGTAGAAATATTTTTTATGATTTAATTTTTCAATGAGCAATTTTTCAATGAGCATTTTGCAATGATTTTCAAAAAGCCATAATTAACAGACATAGTTAAAAAGAAAATCCATAACATCTTGACTTTTTGACATATGTAGTGTCAAGATGAAAAATTTCGAATTAAAACGTAATTAAAATTAATGTTTTAGTAAAATGATTAAATGTTAAGCAGTGTGCAAGACAAAGACAAAATATTTGCTATTTTCCGTAATTTATTTGTTTTTTAATATAATGCATGCCAAAGTAAGCCATATTATTATTAGTATTTGTAATTTATTTTTTAAAGTAAATCATTTTTTGGAGTAAGTAATTTTTTTAGACTGGGAATTTTTTCAAAAAATGAAAAATCAGAGAAAATATTTTTTTATGTTTCGTTAACAACACCAAATAACCATAAAGAATACAATGTTTTTTATATATATAATTTCATAAGATATTTTCATTGAAAGAATCTTGTGTTTATCCAATTTTACTTTCTAATTTCTCTGAAATAACAAAAGCAGCGCTATGCTTCTTGAATTCGTTTCTTTAACCGATAAATGTCGTTTTATTCTGCATCGTGTCCAATATCCGTTGCATAAAAATCCAAGCTCGCGCGTTCAAGGTCGCGGGATTATATGCAACCTGTGTGCACACGTAGTTCTGCGCGCGGCGCATTTTTTTTCTCTTTCCTCCCTCCCTCCCTCACTCTCTCTCTCTCTCTCTCTCTCTCTCTCTGTCGCGAGAGAAACCGGAGCACGATGAAATTACCAAAGGGAGCGGAATTTAATTCACGAGCATGCGCCACGTCTATGGGGGGGAATTATTGGTGGGGTTGCCGCTATCACCATCGCTGCGTGTTATTGATCAGGGTCCTCTTCGTTCCCACGAAAACTAAAATATATTACACGCGAGACACGATCGCTTTTCGATTCCTTACTGCTCAAAAATTCGTGCTACGTAAATACTTAAATACTAATTTACGTATTCAAAATTCTCAATATTCTATATTTCGTGAATTTTGCCGACCGATTACGAACATGATAATCTATGAATCGGAGATAATCTGTGCAATGACCGATTTGCATAAATAACATTGCGTGTACACAATAGCGATCGAATCAAGAACGGGAACAATGCAGATATCTCAAAATTTCTGTGCGATATATTATATTAAGATTAATAAAATGATACGCAGGGATTTCGTGTATGTATTACAAATTTTTTGATATGTTGCATTATAATATTCAATATATGATATATAGGGTGAGAGAGACACCTATTCAATCACTTACTCGTAAATTGTTTGTTAAATGGAAAAATTCAAAATTTCAAACAAAAGTTGTATCATAGAAGATATCAGAGAAGACGTATACAGTAATAATTAGTTTTTTGTTATTTTATCGATACGAAGGTCACCTTGAATTTTTCAAATGGAATATATAATATTTCTGCAATTCGAAAGAATATTGAACGCTGAGTAAAAAAAGTATTAAGATACATGGATTTAGAAATTAGTAATTACTGAGTAATTTTATATATATATATATATATATATATATATAGTAATTACTTATTCTTGAACATGTATCATGCTTATTGGTCGTCTACGCATTTATATTGATAGATAGTAATAGATAAAATTCAGCATTACTTACATTAAAAATCATTTAAAGAATACTTACTCAGTGCTTACTCAGTAATTATTATTTTTTGAACTCATATCTTAATAGGTTTTTATTTAATATTCAATATCTCTTTCGAATTGCAGGATCAAATGTTACACATTCCATTTAAAAAACACAAAGTACTTCATATCTCGATAAAAAAGCAAAATAACAAAATACTAATTATTATATTGTATTCTAATTATATATTATATAATATATATGTATATTGAATTTTTACGAAATTTATTATAAACAGAAGTTTACGCCAATATGCAGATCAATGCAATCTTTTTTATTTTGCAACTAGGAAGCCCCGTGTTGTATATCACGGCATATGATTATAAAATACGTTTATCTTTCGCACACGCTCTCGCGCATTGCACACAATATTGTAGCAGCTTTTTGCAATCGAACGACTTATAAAGTAGTTTATTGATAATTTTCATTGACTTAAGTGCACATTGACTTGTGGAAATACGATGTATTAATACACTAATTCCATTAATTAAATATTGTTCAGCTCCGGAGTCACTTTATAGAGAAGGCTCTTTCTCTCTTCCTCTTGTATTAATTAGAAGCTTCCTCATCGAAAAAAATGAAATTGTTATCTATCTAAGCAATGAAGGTCTATTCGGTTAATGAAATACGATCACTGAAGAAGAGAAGCGAAATGTCACAGTTTTCTGATTAGACAGACATGAAGAGAGTTTCTCTGCGAGAAATAGAATGGCAAGAAACAATGAAAGGAAGGATTCCTCTGATTAGATATACTGGAGAAAAACTCGTTAATAATTTCCCAAAAAAGAACACAGTAATTCGTAGTAGAACGGAAATACACAGTTAATGGGATAATTATAATTTCTCGACATTTATTAAGATATTGGGAATATTGCATTAAAATGCTTGCGATTATAAGGCTATTGATTAAATTAATCGATGTATTTTGTGATATAGTACAATTATTTTGTGACTAGAAAACAAAGGAAAAATATTTTTAGATTTGTTTTCTCGTTGTTTCAATACGTTTAACATTGTAATTTTATTTGTGAGACAATCGATATATGAATTATTTGTTTAAACATAAATATTTGAAAAATTTGCAGAGAAGCAATCTTTTATACGAAATAAGGCAATGTCTCGAGAAATTAGGTATCTCGAGAGTGTCTGACACTGCAAATATTTCTCATTAAAAAGCGGTAAAGCTCGAATCGCGATGGAAGATTCTCTCTGGACAGAAGAAGACATAATAAGAATCATAAATCGGAGATTTGCGTCCATATATCTCGTAATCGGAGCGTCTCCTGAGTTATTCCTTTGATTGTTGATAATAAACAATTTGTCGCTTAATCTGAAGGCTCGGAAAATGTATTCCCCAAGCGAAAGAAAGACTATGATAGAGACAGACAGCTTCCTAATTAGAGAAAAAAGATAGTTGTAGACCAGAAAGAGAGAGAGGTGGGGGACAGAAAAAGAAATTACTGAGGAGTAACGAAGCAAACCTCGAAGAGACGGAAGCGGGAGCGAGAGAGCGGACGAACCGACAAGAAAAGAGGGGATAGCTCGAGTGAGTCAGTGATGGCGTGCAGCAACTCAGGCCGAACCCAGCTGTTCTTCAATCCTCTAACCTACGCCAGTTTATTTCAGCCGTTCCAACACTCTTCTCTCGTGCAGCGGTCGCTCCGCTATCTGTACGCTCCTAAAAGCCGACGTGGCGCAGGCTTATTATCAGCGAAGAGATCTTGAACCTTTTTTGTGCTCAGTTTCCGCCTCGTCTCGTGCGCCTGATAGATCGGCCCGAAGAAAAGGAAAAAATTATTTTATTCGTAATCCAATCGAGACTGAAGTCGGTCATACCACGATTAGTTCCCAACATCTAATCGTTTCGACGCATCTGCGAGTCGCAATACGCGCGCGGCCAATTGATTGTGAGTGTGTATGCATCAAATGCGATCGCCGAAACTGGCAATGTTTCTCGGAGCTGCCGGTTATATTTATATGTGTTTCCGTCTCTTCCCTGGATCACGGAATCTTTCATCGAAACCATCAATTTCTCTTTAATTACGCTCACGCTGGAGTACTCAAGCACTCGCATGCGTCTTCAGTCGTCGATATTCACGCGTCTCTCGACGATATTTGCTCATGATGCGCTGCCTACCTTCGATTTATTGTTATTTGGAAAATGTATAAATTCATATATTTAACTGTATATTTAATACTAAATGTAGCAAATTAAAGTCAATTTATTTAGAATTATTTATTTAGAGTTACGTGAATGGTATATATTCATTTTTTCATCAATTTTACCTAACGATTATTTATTTAAATCTAAACTGCGATTCTGCATGGAAAATAGAAGTGATTGTCAACATCTTTTCTGGTGCGATTGCCCTATCTTCTAGTTTCTTCTAGGGCAATGAATCGATAAAGAATATCATTCATATCTTGCAAAAAGCAAAAAAAAAATAGAAACAGAGGATCGATTGAGTACGCATTTTCGTTAAAGTATCGCAAAGCGTATTCCGTCAATCAACAAAAAAAAACCGTATTTGTGACGCCGCATAATTCATTCGGTGATTCCGAATCTGTATCTGCATATTGGAAGGAACGCGAGAAAAATCGAGAAAAAAAGAAGCGTGATGAGCGAGTATACATATATAAGTGTCGGTTATGGTCAATTTCTTCACTACTAGATAAGTTCTCGATAACTTTATCCAAAAGATATCTCTCAAAATCAGTTTTCTTCACCTTTGTAAAGGTGATATCTAGCAGATAAATGTATCCTGTATCCAAAGTAGTGGATATCTGGCAGATATTGATTTCAATGCTCTGATATAGCCTCAAGAATTAGATGTTGCTGTTTGTATGAAATACCATAATGGATTTGTTGGTGAATGTAAATATTTTTGAGTCTGATGATGATATTTTTATACAAAGAAGACCCTATACAATAAGAAATAAGCCGAACAATTTTCAAAAGTGGGATGACACAGAATTTTTCGAATGATTTCGTTTAAAAAAAAATACAGTGCTTGACTTATTGCATGCAATTGAAGACCGATTATTAATACTTTGGAACAAGTATGTATTTTGTTTGAATAATAAAGTTAATTTATGAGATATTAACTAACAAGTAATTGTTGATTAAAAATTTTTACTATAATTCAAGATCATTAACACCGATTAACCAGTTGTTGTTAACGTTGAGATTTTATGCCACGGGCAATTTTCTACGTGCCTGTGATTTTAGTGGAGTGAGCATTAGTACTGCTTTTCGAGTTATCGCAAGTATTCATGACCATTGCTTCATTATCAGCAACAATCGCAAACCTCATTTTACTGATGAAATGTGGTTATCTATGGCTGCGTTTCGATATTTACTGTCAGTATTGAAAATCTATAGTGCACGTTATGTATAGATTTTCAGTACTGGCAGTAAATATCGAAACACAGCCTATATTAAAATTCTAGTACAGTTCGTACCAAAAGTTAGTAGTATGAAGAATAGCTATCTGTTACGTAATCAAAGATTTTAGTGAAGAAAACGAATTTTTAGTTATCTGACAGATATCTTTATCTAGAAGACAGTTATCGAGAGATGTGAAAAAATCGGGCATTAATGCGCAACGCACACGTGTCGCAGTCGCGTTATGGCGCTACAAGTTTATGAAACGCAAGATATCGTGCGTGTGGGCCGCACGAACGAGCAGCTGCATACAACTATAAATGGCAACGGCGAGACGTTGACACATGCGATATATCACTAAGGTGATGGATTGAATGGAAGGGGAAGGGAAATCAGAATCTTTCGCATTGTAATTATATCTCCTCTTAAACAGAGTGGATCTTATGACGAGAAAAATGCGACATATTCGTCATTCCTGCCGAAATTTCGAAATTTCTACACGCGATAATCTTTGTCTCGGAGAAGAAAAAATCGAATTATTTCTTCGTTTATCGCAAATATGCTCCAAACGTCAGCTGAATATGCGCTGATCATTGATTGTTGATCATCGAAATTGAACGTTATCCGCGGAACACGCCAGTTTCTATTCATATCTTTTAGGATCGCAAAACCTAATGAATTATGAAGAGTGCAAAAAATTATATGTCAAAATATTATAATTCAAAATAATATTACACATATTATTATCTACGTCATATATAAACATTCCATGAAGAAATTATATTAAAAATTACGAAAAAGATGAAGATTCTGTTAATTCAAACGGCGTTTTTAAACACGATGTGAAAACAATTAATCACATGAACATTTTGATTGAGTATGCAGGATCGAGAACTGATAAATCGAAAATTGCAGCGAAAAAGATTAATATTTTTATTACAGGACCATGTTGCATGCGTTTTAATATCCGTTTTCAAAAACAGCGGCATCACAGTTTTCATGCGAATCACTTGATTTATCAATTGTCGCGCGACGCCGTGTCTTAGACATGAAGAGAAAATACGCACCGAATAATACGCTCGCGACGAACAGACGAGACGTACACTTTATTAGAACGTGCAACTAATTGCACTCGCTGAAACTCGCGCGACGCATCGAAGGGTGAAGACGGGACGAGAACGCGCATCGAAGATACTCGTGGGTCGCGGTGGTAGTGGTGATGGCTGAAATGCCAGAGGGACATTTTGAAAATCTTTGGTTCAGCGCATGCGTCTCGGTGCACTCGACATCCGATGGTACACGATGGAGCCGCTGTCGTCTCCAAGCCAAGCATTAGAAGAAACGATCCGCACAGTGCGCGTTGCACCGAATCCGGGAGAAATTACGCATCTCTAATAAAATCGTTAGAGATCGTCGTAGATCAGTAAATTGCCGATTGGATCGATGAATAATCCGTGTTAATTAATGTGTTATCGTCGGTTTTCTTATGGTCACCCATTGTTGTGTCTAAGTAGAATTGCGGAAGAGATCTTTCCAAAAAAGAAAGAAAGGAGCGCCATCCGTTAGAGAGTATCCATAGAGAGATCAATTTTTCATGCAAACGTCGGGATTGGAGGGAACGAACGATTTCTAAACGAGTGAATGTTCCATAAGTCTGAATTTGAGAGATGCCAGGCGAAAATTGCGACCAGCTGGCGAGAGGCGAAAGTAAACAAGAAGATGGTAACGGCGGAAGTGCTCCAGGACGCAGGGAGTCTTCGAAAAGCGGCGGCGGTGGTGAACCGGATCTTCGTAATCGTGGTTCAACCGCTACGATGATCCCTCTTCCACGCACCGGTCAGTTTGCGTCTGCTTCTCAAAATCAGAAGATCGTCAAAACGGAGAAAAATCGGCAAAGATTAATTATGGAGAGTCGTGGGACTGTCACCGCTGCTGTCGATGCGATCGACAAGGAGCAAAGGATCGGCATACGGGAGGAAGAAACGCTGCAGAATAATTGTCGAATATCGGCCGCCAACTTCTCAACTATTACACGATCCACCGAGAAATTCGGTGATTCGCATCAAAACGAAAAGGTGATTAATTTAAGCAGAGTGTCTCGATGAACAGGAACATGAATTAGGTCGTTGCCGTTGAAATATCAGTTATCAAACAATAACTGCATCGACGTATGGTATAACGTATGGTATGTGTGTGTGTGTGTGCGTGTGTGCGTGTGTGTATCAATATATCATACTGTAAGTATGTGAATAAATTTTCAATTATCGATCAATATTTTACGGAATAGATGAAACATGCGTTAATATATACAACACGAATGACTGTTTGCTGACAATTAGTCGACTTTTCCCTTTCGGCGTAAAATCGACTATGAAAAGTCAACTATATGTCGACTTAACTTGAAAAGTCGTCTTACTGTCAACTTTTAGTCAATTGATAGTCAACTTGGAAAGTCAACTGTCAGTCGACTATTTTTGGGACATTCGTCAACTATTAGTCAAATATAAGTCGACATTCTGCTCCTTAAAAGTTGACTCTTGACTTCTCTAGTCAACTTATAGTCAACTTTCAGTCGACTTCGTGTTGTGTGGGTAATAACGGTAATAATATATGTAAGAAGAAATAGAATAGACCTCTATCGATATAGACGAATCGATGTTGATGATATTATATTATTTCCCAGAAGTTATCATTTTGGAGCTAATAATACTTGAAAGTAGATCTCTATTTCTCTATCTCTCAATTTTATCTCTCGATCTCTAAATCTCTCAATTTTAAAGGGATTGCAATTCCTCTTTCTGAAGCAATATGAAATCCAACGCTCGCACTTGCCACAAGTTCTTCGGGCATTTGAGCAATTAGGATAATTCGAACGAGCACAGATTTTGCAAACAGGACGCATCGCGATATCTCCCGAAGCACCGACCGGAAATTTATTTTCGTCGTCTCGCATCACTGATCGGCATGCTCTGTTTTCTAACCTACCTTTCGATATTGAACTCTCTATCGCCTTTCGAAAACGTTTGTTCTTCAATTTAAAATTTTTTCGAGTGTAATTTTATCTCGCTGAGATCATTTTAATAATACATGTAGATAAGATTATAAGATTGTAAAAAGTAAAATTGTAATTTTTGTAAGATCTCTCGTAAGCATAGACTTGAAATTCACATTCTGGTTGTGAATGATTTCGGATAAGAATTTCACGTAAATTTTTGAACATGTAAAATGTTTTTTTCGAAAATGTTGGTAATTTATAGCGATGTCGTCCGTTTTGTCACTCAATTTCCTATAATTAAAACCAAGAACCAGATGAGGCAAAATGTGGCATGACTGCGAAAAACACGTAATGTCGCAGTCTAGATTTCTCGAACGGAAGCGCTTATTTAACGCGGATTAGATAACGTATACGATGACAAAAGACATCTCCGAGCATGAAGACATTCGTGAAGTACTCACACATAGTTTATACGTATACATAAATTGTGATTAAAATACATTTTCTTGTTGGCTGTGTCAGAAATGACTTATAGAACTTTTCACGTACTTTTCATCTTAAGGGGTCTCTCTACTTTAACGCTCTAAAAATAAGGTGATTTTTGAGAATTAAAAAAAATTTATAAGATATTATAATTCCAAACTTTGTATATTTATTCAAGTACATTTCAAGAGCATATTTAATTTTCTTTATATAAAAATATCGAATATATTTGATATTATGGTGGAGTTCTTGAAAATGCTTTAAAAAAACATTTGTCCATGGCGACAGTGATTCCGTCCATTGTGTATATCTGAAATAAAAGAAACAAAATTCTTAATTTGTATGAGTGTGGCTATGGCATGAATTAAAATGAACAAAAAAATATTGAAAAGAAAAAATTTTATAAAATTTTTTAAAAAAAGTTGGAAATTTTCGAAGAAAGCGGTTTTTTGAGCCGCAAAATTCGAATTTTGAAAATTATGACTTAGTTCTAGTTCATGCAAAAACAAAACATGTTCTTAACATATTATCAAAATTTTAAGTCATTTGGTTCAGTAGTTTTTGAGATATCGCCAGCTCGAAAAATGTCGTTTCGAGAAAAACACGTTTAAAAATTCAGGTACTATTTTACAATATATAGCAATATGCTGTATTGTATATTTTACAATATACAAGCAATAGATTATACTTATAATTAATCAGCTATTCCAGAATATATGTATCATAAAGTACACTTTCCTCTTCCTCGTAAAATTTTTCCAAGTTGTTCATTCTTTTCTACGAGAGCGCTCCGATTTTTACCTGCGCGCCGCTACCTATCAAGGCGTTGTCAGTTTTCCGAATTCAGCTTTGGGAATATATTTTTGATGTCAAACTATAAGAAAAATTTAAAAAAAAAAATCGATTTTCCTAACCGGTTAAAGTAGGGAGACAAGAGTTAAACCATAAAAATTATGGCCCGTATTCAAAACGCGCTTCTAAAGATGTTAATTCTATCTTTATTATTCATTAAACAAAAAACATAGAATGACAAAAACACGCGCTAATATTTTTAGAAGCGCGTTCTGAATTCGGACCTATATGTTCAGAGGATGTTAAAGCAAAGACCAAATTCCAACGGAATCCTGTTTTACTGAACTTCCTACTGAACGCACTTATACACATACGATTACACATCACTATATGACATTAACACATCACTATATATTAATACATCAACATTGCACGCTGACAAATAAATTTTCATGACGAGTTTTTGTATCGAATTAGGTATGTGTTTAAGTCTAATTGTAAAAACTCGACATTATTTGTTTATGTATTCTACAGACTCGTTGGCTCCAATTTCGCGAATACAGATTGCAGATCTTTGTATCAAATATTGACATGACAGTCTAAACATTATTTAAAAAATTTATTTTTATTTTTGATATAAACTCCAACGAGCCTGTATTAATGTATATGTATTAATTCTGGAAAAGAATTTTCAAATCTATTAAAAAAATAGATGAAAACTCTTGATTCACAAATTATCGGTAATAGTAGAGCGCTATAGGATCCCCTTAATGGCTTGTCTTGAATCGTTATTTTTTCTTCGAAAATTATCGATTTCTTACGGATAATACTGTCTAGCACATTTTTTTTCACGAGTATGAATAGTCATTTCCATGTATTTTTGCTTGCTGAACACGAATCTGTTTCACAAATTTGATATCAATCCATTAGAATAGAATTTTGAGAAAAATGGCGTAAAAAATGATTTTAATGATTTTCATGACGTAGTACCGGCAATAAATTTTTTTTATAAATTTCATTAATGCCACGCGAAAGTATAATATCATAACTTTTAGCTTTAAAATTCATTTTGTTGACATTTATTTATCTCTTTAATTACATGATTATAAATCTTTCTTCCATATTGTATTTTGTCAATTTCATATTTCGATTATATTATGTAAATACAAAAGCAATTACTTTCTACATAATACAGTATTAAGATGGAATAAAATGAACTTTTTAAATAAATGGGAAAAGAGCTATTTTCAAATTGTTATATCTCGGAAACAAAAAAATCATATCGAAATAAAACTTTGACGCCATTTTTCTCAAAATTCTGCCCTGATAGCCAAATTTGGATGAATTCGTGTTTAGCAGGCAAAAATACATTAAAAACGACTATTCATGAAAAAAAGACTACATTTTGTCGAACAGTGCAATTCTCATGATTCACATTTGATAACGATACCTTTTGTATGTCATTAATAACGATACAATTTTATACGATAACACGACAATAACGATAATAATTTCAAGTTGAGTGAAACAAATACAGACACGCGCAACATCATCGCAAAAGCGACTACCTATCTGTTCCGCGATCGCAACTGAGTCACTTCACCAGTCAATCACGACATCATTAAATTGTCAACACTCTTATCTTGACACATCACCCGTACCGCCTTGCAACGATGCGCGGGTCAATTCGGTTTACCTGTGTCGTACGTAAGGCGCTTACAAATAAATCAAGGCGATTAAACGACTTGTTTCAGACATTATCCGTCAGTTATCTCGTGGACATGGATCGCAACTCCCGATGGACACAGCACGAACGATTATTTGCATTAAGCTTGCGCCAGACTATGCGCGATTCGTGATTCGTGACAGTTCAAAACTCGCAATTTTCTATTTGTATAAGATTTGCAAACAATGCAAATGGACATATTCGTCGAATTTGTACTCGTTTAATATTCGTGTCAATTCGTTAGCGAAGCGGTTTTTTTTTGACGAAATCAAAGGACGCGAATCACCACAAATCGCGTATAATAAAGCGTCAGCATTAGACGTGTGTATCTTTTCAGTCACGAATCGCAAGTTTTCCGGTCGACGATTAATGAGTTCATGGGAGAAAGGAAACGAACGGTGCCGCTGTGAAAGTTAATAAGTAAATTCTCGCCTTGTACTATTAATTTACGTGTTTGCGATTTAGCAAATCATTTGATCGTATCGAATGTTGTGGAGAACAGAGATTATCTTTCTATAATAATGTGAAAAGTGCACATCGTGTTGAAAGCACGCGTAGCAAGTGTGACAGACGAGCAACTATCAAGAGCTATAAATTCACCAACTTTATACTCATAATTATTATCGACAACTTCTCGATTAGTCTAGTTATCTTGCGTATATTGCTATTTCGGAAAATCGTGCGCGATTTTATCGAATATCCGAACGCCGCAGAAAATAGTGAAAGTGGCAATCTGCGAATAATAGCGGAGATGCGTTTACTTTTGCTTATTTACGAAGTTCAACGCACTCTAATTACGTATGCAAGAAGAGACGTGCGGATACAAAGGGCTACTTTGTGTGTTTTCATTTATCGTCTAATCTTGTAAAATTTGGTGGAAATGCTAAAGTATCATTGATCTAAACCGGATGAAGTTAACAACCTATAGTCATTGCTCTAGATAAAAAAAGAATGCGAGACAGAACATACACTATCGGTAGTCTTATGTTTCAATATTATCTGATCGTAGTCTAGTTTTTTGTTACTTCTATAGTACATAGGAATGCATGAGTCACATAATGCGTAAGATAATATCAATAAAATTACTTTCTCAATGATTTTTTGATAATAAAATAATAATAAATGATAATAAATTTTTTAGTAATATCTGTATATTAGAGAGAGAGAGAGAAAGAGAGTGCGCGCGCGCACACACGCATACATTGATATTTATATGACGATACTTTATATGTATATTACAACTGTATAAACATAATCTATTATGTAGTTTTGTAGATTAAATGTCTTTCGTGTTGTAGCATGCTTCTGGCAATTGACAAAACTGAGACGCGATAAAACGTCTCACTTTTTCATAATTACGCAAACAATCATTGCGAGCAGCGCGCTAATTAACGATGAGCAGTGTACTGCAGTGCTAATGCATGTATCGCAGGTCATTATTGCTTCATGATTTATTATTTATGAAAGGCTATTCTAAAAGTTACAATCGGGGATTCTTCATTACCTTGATGCAACATAACAATATTTATAATGCGTATTTTGATCTTGATTTTACGATTGGAAAGTGGTACTAATATTATATATAGTGCACATTTTTAACACACGCTATAATAAAACTTCTATATGTTGAGGGAATAAAATAATGACTTTAATCATTATTGCGCTTTCACTACAAATAAAGAAAATATAGTAAGGATTTAGAAAGTTACCTAAGTTTGATTTCGATAAATTTATATAGATACATGATACTTTATAGATACGTAAACTAAGGGACCAATTCTGTAACTCTTGGCGACAGTCAATGATGTCGTTGCGCAGATATTATGTAGGGCTATAAAAAAGCTGCGCAATGACATGAACGACTGTCATTAAGAGTTATAGAATCGGCCCCTAAATGTCGAATTCATAAATGCAGAGTTGCGGAAATGCTTAGTTTTCGAAATATTCAAATTTTATTTATTTGGCTTAATTAATGTTTTTTAGGATTTTAGGACTAGTTTAGCTAATTTTTAAAAGTTTATTATTAATAGTGGTAGATTTATTATCATAGGAAGGCGAAAGATTTGAGTGTTTATGTAATTCGACTACATTTAATTAGTATTACGCATCTGTAAAAATCTATAAAAATTCATCGAAGTCGTATTTAAGTAGCCTTCTAAAGTTGAGTCGAAAATATTGCGCGCGATAAATCAATTGAAATCAAAAGCTGCGATTTATTCGCAAATAACCTGTCGAGACCAAGTCATTTAAGTACGAACGCACCGGATGCATTTAATTAGGCTCGTAATAAAGGCTTAAACAATAAATGCTAATCTTCTTTTTGTCCACACGTTTGTCATTTCTCGAATAGTAGGTAGTGAATGAAAAGATATATACCGATATATACCGATTTATATATAATATATTAATTTTTCATAGAAACATTGCGGCGACAAGCCAGCTATTGATTGACGGTTTTATAGAAAAATCAGAGAATTAAGATACGGGATATCTACGTACAAATCAGCATGTGAATAAACATTTTAAATTTATATTCACGTAAATTTATCTTGTTAAATTTACGCAAGTTTTGAATTTTTGTCATACGTCATGTAATGATCTTTTTTTTCACGAAGTTTTGAATCTTAAGATCTTTCTTTTGCCTTGATGTACTGCCTACTCGCTATTTTCGCTCATCATTATTTTTGTGCTGACGCGTTTTTCCCTTTTAATTTTTTTTCCCAGGGGAACGCGGAAATCTGTCGGGATAGACGGCGCGCAACGAGGGAGAGTCGCGTGTCGTGTAGCTCATCGTCGGCAATAGCGGCGGCGGCGGCGGCGACAGCGACGGTAGTAGGTATCGGGGTGGAAGGCGTCGCCAGTGCGTGGAGTGCACAGAAGGGACGGCAGTCGCCGTCGCCACCCCTGGCATCGCGCAGGCTGGACTTGGCTTCTGACGCCGCAGCAGCTTCGTTCGACTCCGTCGCCGCCGCCATCGCACTGAAATGCGCTGCTGTGAAGGGCGCCGCCGCCGTCGATGCCGCAACGCCGAGGCCGCCGCGTATTTACTTACCTCCTCTCGTCGCTGAGACTAGCAAGGAGAATGCCATGGAGCCGGAAACCAAGGAGGAAGACGAACGACGCTCGTCAACGCCGAGTCCCGAGGTAGCATCTTTTTCGCCTGTTATCGAAGCACGCTCCTTTTTTGTGTGACAGCATGTACGTAAAATATTTCGTGTATATTTATATTCATACGTGAAAGAGAGAAAGAGAGAGTGTGTGTATGTGTGAGGGATTTTGAAATTTATTCGCTGATAGCGTGAAAGCGTTTTTAAAGATGAAACACGTTGTGACATGACTTGACGTGTTTATTGTGGATCGATTCAAGTTGTATTGCTAGAGTGATTATATTATTTATTGTTATGTTGATATCGCCATTAGACCAGCAATATATTATTAATGCATTTAAGATGAAGTATTATTCTTTTAAAATTATTAAAATATTTTGTTTAAACTCTATTAATAACATGTCATTTTTATTTCAAAGTTAAATAAAATCTGAGTTTCAATTATAGAACAATTAGGATTAAGATTCCGAATGTAGAATATCTTCAATCATTTAAAAGCACAGTTAATAATAACATTGTAAGCATTCAATCTGACAAAAGTTGTCTAATCTTGTCTAATCTTTTCATTTAATTTTCTTTGCACAATACGAATGTTCGAAATATAATTTTAATAATATATAGAATTAGAATTACTCGTCAAATTGCAATATAATTCTTCTTGAAATCGCGCGTGTATTTTTTCAATTTCTAATAAAAGTAAATCTTTATGAAAGGAACAAAAGTTGAGAACCACCACTATACGAATTGCCTTGCTCGTGGCGCAAGTATATACACCTCCACTAACGTATCCCGTATTGATTTTACGGGGCTCTCGACTTTCGTCTCTGTCTCGTACTACGTCATCCACCGCCGTTCTCTTCTCTCTCGTTTTACCTCTGCGCGCACATGTATACACATTTTCTCTTTTCCCTTGAGTCTCGGTAGTCGTTCCGTCCTTTCTCTTTCGCTGGGTCCGGCTCTTTAAGTCGTCACCCTCATGCGTTGCATCGCTTCCCTATTCATCTGCACTTGCGCGTGTTGAAAATTTCAAGCTTCAAGTGCGATGTGTTCTCTTTTGAATATATATGTCTGTTATCCGGCACGGAGAGAATTGACGATTCACAGATGTAAAAAAAAATCTTATTTGAATCATGGGCGTTTGAACGAAACTAAGATATCGATAAACAAAGTCATAAATTATTTTACGTTTGAAACTAACGAACGATGCTTTTCTGTATCATATACACATGCACCAATAAATATTTCGAAAGAAACTATTGGTTATCAGCGTAAAATAGTTACATCGTAAGTAACATTGTATCATTTATTGATCCTGAAGATACAAGAATCTTCGCAAAAGAAAAAATTGCGTCGATAAAATTGAAAAAATCCATACGAAATCAAAACTTGATAGAAAAAAAATTTTGCATTATAGTTCTACCTGAGGAGACGTAAACACTACAATGAAGACGGCAGCAGCGAGGAGGAAACTAAGCAGGATAGTACTTCCTTGCCTAGCCACAGGCTACCGTCTTCATATCGTGGAACGTGGCCCATCAGAAGAGATATATGGGCTAATCAACAAATTGGCTTTCCGGCTCAGCAAAGTACATCACTCGCTGTACACAATGTAAGTTGAACGATTATAAAAGCATATTACGATTTGTGCCATCTCTCGTACGCATACGAGCAGAATCACCGCATATTCTTTTGATGATTCAAAGAACATTTGGTTTTAAGAAAACGAGTTCTCAAACACTTGACGTATGTAGATTTCAAATTAATGCAGGATTTCAAAAAGAACAATTTAAAAAGATAAGAAATTTGGACATTCTTTAGAATTATTGACTTTAGATGTTTGCATGTTATCTAGAAAAATGAAAACATTGCGCAAAAATCTATGCCCATATGTAGGATGTGGCCAGTGTGATAAGTTTCTCGTCATCATCGAATTCTGCGGGTCTCGAAAACAACTCCACGGAACTGGAAGGCCATCGACGACTAGGTGCCAAGGTGGACGTAGTATACAATCTACTGGGTATGCTCGAAAAGAACGGTCGAGATGATATGAGTACGACTTTGCTCTCTATGAGCACTTCCATAGATAGTTGCTTAGTGATGAGACAGTCCGGCTGCTTGCCGCTACTGATACAGTTGATTCATGCGCCCGGACAGAATCCTGACACCCGGGACAGAGCTATGCAGGCGTTACACAACGTGGTGCATGCCAAGAGTGACGAAAGAGCTGGTCGCCGGGAAGCGCGGGTACTTCGATTCCTTGAGCAGCTGCGCGATTATTGTCAAAGTCTAAGGATGTCCCTGGAACGAGATCAATCTACAGACGATCTCGAAAGGGGACATCCCGCGGCGACGATAGCAGCTCTTATGAAATTATCCTTCGACGAGGCTCATCGCCACGCGATGTGTCAGCTGGGCGGCCTCCACGCGGTCGCGGAACTCATCGAAATGGATCACTTGGCTCATGGCAGCGAAAGCGACGATCAGAATTGCATTACATTGCGACGATACGCGGGAATGGCGTTGACCAACTTGACCTTCGGTGATGGCAATAATAAGGCATTGCTCTGTTCCTTTAAAGAATTTATGAAGGCATTAGTCTCGCAATTGAGAAGTCCAAGCGATGACCTCAGACAAGTGACGGCAAGTGTTTTGAGAAATCTGTCTTGGCGTGCCGATAGTAGCAGCAAACAGACTCTGAGGGAAGTAGGAGCGGTGATAGGTCTGATGAAAGCCGCTATGGAAGGCCGCAAGGAATCCACTCTCAAATCGATCCTGTCCGCTCTGTGGAATTTGTCAGCCCACTGCAGCACGAACAAAGTGGATATCTGCGCTGTGGACGGCGCTCTGGCCTTTCTCGTAGACATGCTGAGCTATAAAGCGCCGTCCAAAACGCTTGCGATAGTCGAAAACGCCGGTGGTATTCTGAGAAATGTATCGAGCCACGTAGCGGTGCGAGAAGATTATCGAACCATCGTGAGAGAGAGAGGCTGTCTGCAAGTTCTCCTACAGCAATTAAAATCGCCCAGCTTGACGGTAGTCAGCAATGCCTGCGGAGCGCTCTGGAATCTGTCCGCGCGGTGTCCCCAGGATCAACGTCTCCTTTGGGACTTAGGCGCCGTGCCGATGCTGCGCAGTCTCGTTCACTCCAAGCATAAGATGATCTCGATGGGTTCTAGCGCAGCCTTAAAAAATCTACTGAGCGCCAGACCTGGCTGCAACAATCTCGTCCACCTGGATTCCACTGCTCGCGGGTTGGGACTGTCGACCTTGCCGAGCCTGGTCGCCCGCAGGCAGCGAGCTCTAGAGCAGGAAATTGATCAGAATCTGGCCGAAACATGCGACAACATCGAGCCAAGCACGTCGCCGACCAACAAAGACGATAAATTCACATTCAAACTCAATCACAGCTTCCTCGGTATCAATACTCATGGGCTATGCTCCTATCACAGTCAGCCCAGTACATCCACCGCCAAGTGCAATGGAGTCGCTAGGAGCGAGAGTAGAGACTCGATGCGTTCTGTGACGAGCACGCATTCCGATACTATGTTCGAGCGGGTGAATCGACATGTTCTTAATGGAGTGTCACCCACTGACTCGCAGATCAAGCAACAATCTTCATCACTGCATTCCGCTGTTGGATTCGGCAATAATGGCGTATGTGGCGATGCTCACGCGAGAGCCTCCGAGAGGAAATACACCTTGCGTTACAAAAATGCAATACCAGAACAACTAAGATTGTCCAACGTTTTTGATCCAACATTAAACAAGCTGAAATGCACAAATTCTACTATATCGTGGGCTGCAATGTCTAATCAAGAACCTTCTCAAACCTCGCTGCACTCTTCCATCGAAAACAACATATCTCTGATCGATCAGAGTGTGTCATCTTTGTCCAAGGTTAGTAGTCAGTCTAATGTGTCCGAGGAACTCGAAGCGACTGTTTGTATTAAATCAGATTATTTGCGAACAAACACAAACGCAACTGTCGACAGTTCGAAACCAGTCTCTTATCTGTCCGACGTTTCTCCTATGAAAGGAAGCGCGAGAAAAGTCTTATTGCGTCAACACGACACGCTAAACAATATTCAGAAAGCAATATCGCCCGCAACGATTGTTCACAGTCCAGACGATAATTTATTCGGAGATTATGCCGAAACAGACTTGGATCAACCAACCGACTATAGTCTGCGTTACGGCGAGCAAACTATAGACTACGAGAAACAACATTCTGACTTTTTCTCGGGAAATGATCAAGGACTTCTGCACGAAGACACAGTTAAGACTTACTATACGGAAGGAACGCCACGTGAATCCTTGAATTCATCCAGAGCCACTTCTGCTTCCGATCTGCAGGATGATAGTCGTATTAGGAGCTCGTCGAAGAAATTACCGGAGTTATATAAGGTGAGGCATGTGGAGGATCGCAGTGAATGCAAAGCGTCGTCCTTGACAGACGTACCAAAATTGAACGACTTTGTTGAATCGGAAACGGAGTTTAATTTACGAGACGTGACGCATCTTACGGACGATGAGAGCACGAATCATTCGTTACCGTATCTTGAGGAAGATATGGGCAAGCATCTCAAAGGCAATCGAGAAGACGTAATTGTGCAAAGTCATTCAAGGTAATTATGCTTTCTAAATAAGCATAAAATTTCATATATATATATATATATGTTAGGTCGGTGCAAAAGTTCTTGCTGATTTTTTGCGATTTTTTTTGTTATAATAAAAAAATCGTTACAATATAAATTAATCGAAGTATTTTCCATTTTCCGTTTTGCATCTTTTTACAATTCGTTCTCAGCATTCTTTGTCACTGATATCGAAATCACCGTTTTTAAATCGTTTAAATTCGCACATGTTCTGGCTATTTTACCGTACATCTCATAAATAATTCTATGTGCATCAGCAACACTTTTCTTTTAATGAAAACAAAACAAACAAATAAAAATCAGTGGTCAGCGAATATGCTCTTTTTAGCTCCATTTTTAATCATACTAAAGATTATGTTGACATCTTGTTACGCATAGACGCAGAGACGCCAACTTACAAAAGCCATAAACGTTTCTGCTTATAAAATCAAATGCATGTATACAGACAGTATCGGCAAAAATTGTACCGGTCTAATATAATCGATTTATATACTATATATACACGGTGGTCCATTTTAATCGCTGTTAAATTAATTTTTTTGTTCAATTCATTTTTTTTATTCAAAAAATTAATTTAACCTTCAAATGACCTTGAAAATCTATCTGAAGGTCAAGGTCAGTACAGGTGGATGGCCCCCATTGTCCTCGACAATTTTTATCTGAACCATGTTGAATCTCCATGTGAACCTCTGTAGGCGGCTCACCTACAGAGATGTGGATCGATTAAAACGGCCCACCGTGTATATATATATATATATATATATATATATATATATATATAAAACCCATCAATACATTTGAATTGTTATATCAAATTAGAATAATTGCATGGTATTTTCATAGTGTAAGAACGACGCCAATTTCAATGGTATTAGGAACTTCTGAATATAATGACGATCACGATGGAGAATTCAGCTCTAGAATTAATAGTTTAGGTAATCTAAAACATTTCATTTAATCCAGGTGTTTTACAATTTAAATAGGCTCTCTTACAAATATATATATAATTTATAAATTTACAGATTCCAAACCAAATGGTAAAGTAAATAAAGATTTACCGTCAAGTGACATTGAACTCTCATCTGGCAGCACTGGTTTAAAGACTTCCAATAACGATTCGGGATGTAAGTAATATAATTTTGCGAGAACTATAGAAAAATAATATGTAATAAAATAAACACAAAATTTTTCTGGATATATACAGATCAAGTTAGCGACGGAGACGAAGATGACGAGGATTTACTAGCCGCTTGTATTAATATTGGAATGCAAAATAATCGGTAAAACATTAATGATTGTACGTACGTAATTCATTATTCTGTAATTTTCACGGAATTTCTTATTTTGTAGGCATAGACATTCCTTTGTAGGAAATAATCTCGAAAAGCTTCCTCGATCAGAAACTAATCTGACTCGATATCAAACTAGTCTCGCTTTGGATCAAGTCGAACATAAAGGAACTATAATGTCCGATAGTTTATCATTTAATATAAAATATGCGGAGTCTCATGAAACCATAATTGAAAACATTTTAACAGAGAAGAATAGACAAGACGAGAAAGATAATAACGAAAAACTATCTAAAAAGAATCTTCAAACAATCGCAGTAAGAATATTTCAGATTGATTTTTTAATATTAATTTTATAACAATTTATATCATATAATATCTATTTTAACTATAATTTATAAATGGTGATATTTTATTCACATAGGTAACGACAAACATGAATGACACGCGTAAGGAAAAATCAAATAATATTACAACTATGGAAACAGCAAATGATAATAATCTCAGCAATAATTTCTCAGAAGAGACAATATGTACATTACAAAAATCTGCATCCTTAGATAAAAACATTTCCAATAATTTTGTCATAACTGATGAACGTGGTACAGATCAAAATAACTTCATTACAGTAAATGAAGCAATAACTGATGTTCGACTCGCAAATATACCATCTATGAAGCAATCAAAAGATTCTGAAAGCAGCGAGTCGATCGACTCTGTCGAGCAATCCGAACATGCGCTTTTAAAACTATGTATTCAACCCGGTATAAAATCCGAAAGCAACATCGCTTTCAATCAAAGCAACGTAGATTATATTAAGTCGCAACTGGAGTTATACAACAAACAAATAGACTTCATAAAAGGAAGAAATAATGATGATATCGAGATTGATGATAACGGAAAATCAGAAGTAATCTTCGAAATTGTGAGGACCTCAGATGTTCTGCATCGTGACAACGCAGAGAAGCATATAAAAGAAGAGACATATAGACGGCAGAGAGATCCTGATGCTATGATTGCTTCGTTAGATCGATTGACAGCAACGCTAGTTCAGCAAACTGAAGCGATACGTGAACGAGATTCTAGTACAATGAAGCAAAGTCTAACATGTGACACGTGGAACGAAGATTCGCCGAATGACATTTCCTTCCCCAGCATCAGCATGAGTGCACCGCTGGTTGCTTCGTTCAATAGCGATGCACAGGAAGATCATCGGATCACCACATCGGAGAATAATGAGAAAATCAATATGACGGAATCAAAGATCATTCAACGTGAGGCTATCAAGTTGGCAGAAGCGGTAGACGCAGAAGCAAATAATCAGAATGAGCTCGAAACAACGAGTTTGACATCTATCGATCTCGAGACGATCAAACCGCCATCCTCAATGGGAAGTTTACTTTCATTGACAGCAAGCTACGCTGGCACTGCTGACAACACTGAGTTCATCAATCGAGATAGGTGTTATTCTACATCACTGCCACCAGCATCGATGAGAAATTCTAACGATTCTCGCAACGTGCGGAAGAAGTCTTTGCCAATAGGTGTGGTAGCCAAGAGAGCACTGGGCCAGAGTCAGAGCCATACGACCAGCTTGGAAAATCTGCTAAACGAATGCACCAGCTCGCATTTGGAGAATGTTAAGCCACCATCCATGATGGATGAATTGCCGGACGTAGGTGATATGGAGAATAGCATGTTAAGTGTGGCTAGCATTACATCGGAGATTGCAGATACGAAGGAGCAAGACTCGCACAGTCTGACTGGCAGCGATCCAGCGGTGTTCGAAATGCTGAAGCCAGTTGCTAATGTGCTGTCTATGACATGCATGCGTTACGTCGAAGGTATGCAGAACAGTGCGAGTAACAGTCTGAGTGAATGCCTGGAAAACATCAATCCACCATCCTTATTCAATGAGGTGACTGAAATGGACGATTCCACGATGGAGGCAACTACCGATACTATGTGCAGCGACACTTTATGCATAGATATGGAGTTACACACTGATGAGGTGGCGCACTCGATCGTAGCAGAAGTGATTGATGAAGCGGAGAACGACACTGACGAGGCGATCACGCCAATGTCCGAATATTGCGTCAGCAGCTCGGTGGATTCGACGCCAAAGAGGCGACCCCACTCAAAAAGCTACTTGACTCCGAAGCAAAAGCGAAACTTGGCGAAAGAGAGATACAAAACGTATACCATTGCCGCAGAAATTGTCAAGAAGGAAGAGGAAGAACGTCGGAGGCAAGATATTAATGGCGCGGGTGATAGAATTCCACGCAGAAAATGTTCTCCCTTCTCGAAACTGACGCCAAAGCAACGCAGACAAGAAAACAGAGCAAGATTCCAAACACAAGTGCTGAAGAATCCCTTGACGGAGCTGAACATAGTCCAAACTAAAGAGGATATGGCGCACAAGATGACCGTTGAAGATGCTATCGAGAAACAGGAAGCTACATCCCTTGTCAAAACTTCAATTCCTACGAAGTTACCCGTGTGCAAGACATTGAGAAGAAAACGCGGGGATTCGCAGGAAAACAAAGAGAGATATCGCACAAGAACATTGAATGATTCGGAAACCATGTTCAAGGAGATCGAGCACAATCCCGAACATCGAGCTTCGAATATCGGCACGATGGAAGAAGGACAAGCAAGCGCGCAAGGATTCGTGCGGGAGGAAATTCAGAGCATGCTAGAACAGAATGCCACCATTGTGTTGAACACTCTGAATGAGTCAAGTAAAGCTAACGATTCGATCGAAGATGATATTCTGCATTGCGAGACCATCACTTTGGCGTCGAATGATTCCGAGTCGGATCGTAATGTAAGAATGCGTTTCGTAAACGGACTTTCAAAAAAACTAATAGGTACACAATACGCTAACGACGCCCAAACTCCCATGGCGAACATTGACAATGAGGAATTAGAAAGTGAGCATGTAGAAGTTGCTTACGAGAACCTGGACTTGACAGATCCAGCTGATTCAGGCAGCGAGGAATCCAATTGCGCCGACGAAGAACAAGAAGAATCCAGAGAGACGAAAAGGCCACGGATAATTAAACCAGGAATGTCAGGTCGAGATCTGAGCGTGGATTCTAACGGGACGGATAAATCCGAACCGGAAAGCCCAAAAGCTATTCGAGGACGAAGAAAGGCGCTCTATTCCAATCCAATAACACGAAAGCCGACCCCGCAATCTTCGCCATTAAAGCAAGTGAATCCTATCAGCGGAATACCAATAGGTCGCAGCAATACTTCACCCATTGTTAGAGCTACTAGAGCCACCACGTTACGGCAGAATAGTGCAATAAACAATAGTGCAACGGTTGCTACGAAAAACTCTTCGAAATCTAATACGAGCCCGAAGAGGCCTTCACCTTCCGCAGTCGCAGAGAAGAAGATAAGAAATTTAGCGACTATATCCAAGAGGGCCTCTGTACCTCAAAGAGGATCCACATTGAACTTCACAAAATCCACTAAGCGTCACAGTACACCTCCGGTTTGTTCGTCGAACTATCAAAATGACAGCAGACCATCAGAAATCCCAATCAAGCTGTTGGAGCGTCAAGGAACTTTTACGAAAGATGAGCCGGAGGTGGAGAATGCTCCGACAGTACATTCTGCATCCTCTTCTCCAATAAAAACGAAGATCGCCAAACCGATTAGGGGCGCTTCATCAAAGATATATCCAGCAAATAAATCCAAAATCTCCGCAAAAGCGCAACAAGAATATCAACCAAAAATGGCCAACAGCTCCGAAAAGATGCAACCATCTAAAGGATCATTAATAGTACCGAAAAAAATATCATCTGAAAAAATAGGCGTGCCAACAAAAGTTCTCAATGGTAACGTACTTCAGAACGACAAGATCGTTCGGAAGATCGATCCATTGGGACAACGATCTAACAGCAACTCCAGCATAGTTTCCAATTCATCTATGAGCATACAAAGTCGTAAATTGGCGAAGGAGGCAACGAGTAAGATTGCTAGTCTTTGGAAGAAGGTTGAGGAGAGCAAGAATAAGCAGCGTTTTGAGAAACTGGACACTAGGCAATGGATAAGGCCTACCAATAGTGCCACCGAGGTGGACGCTCCAACCGCTGTCACGTTTAACAATCCGCCAGAATACAGACTGTTCCGCAGTTCCACGTTTGAGGGAATTTCCCAGGAGGGCAGCAGTGACGAATCCAAATCCAATCGAGCGGCGGTTTTAGGCACGCAGATTGGATTTAGCGGACTCAAATATGGGAATTCTTGTGATTTGACAGGCATGAATGCCCACGAGACATCCTGCAAAATCCCAATAAAATCTTCCGAGACGTACAAGCGAGAATTGAGTGATATCCTGGTGACTAGGAAACATCCGAGCGCCGATCTCACGGCGGAAATGGATTCTACCAAGAGAATATCTAGGCTTGGATCCTTCATTCGCGTGGACTCGACGATAACAACAGTGGAGAACAACGGTAACAGTGTGCGGACGCCAGCTTCAGCAATCGTACCGCCCTTCAATTACAATCCGAAGCCAGACATTCCATCGCAAGCGGCCAAAGCTAGATCAGACGAGGATCAGGGTAAATGTGAGACGGCGGATTACCACGCGGAAATAGCCACGGGATCTGCTCGAGTAACGACTGTATAAGAAGAGACGAAGCCTCTAAATAAAGCGTGAATAAATTCTGTAATAATCGTCTCCTCTTCGTTCCTGGCTAGTCATTGTGTATATTCGCTTGCTATAATATGTTTATCCTCATTCGTCACACGTGATATGCATTATAAGTAGATAATTTTAATTATTTCCTCTTTTGTCTCATTATATATGATGCGTACGCGTTGACGCGCGTACAAGTTCTTCAACATTTTTTATCCAGAATATAAAATAGTTATGATAATAATCTTGTACGCATCGCGATGTCAACTTCTTCAATAATGGCAGAATCATGTGAAATATTAATAGAAAATCTCAAAATCATTCCTATCCATTTTGTCTGTTGTATATATACATGATATAGAATAATTCCGAGTTTGAAAGAAGAGAGAATCAGTCGAAAATCCAGTGCGTAGCGGTGATTCTGATCGGTTATTTATTCAATTTTGTATATATATGTCGATATGACGTGAATGAAGGATGTAGTTTCAGTAGCATGTTTAAATCAATGTACGATGTGTAGCACGATGCGCTGGTGATAGATTGCTAGTGATATTTCATATTTGAAATTGAAAAATCGAAAAGAAACAAGGCGATCTATATTTTATTTTCTTCATGTTATTAATCGATTCTCATCTCTCACAAATTGATATAAAATCTAGTTACTTTCTGAAGACTGATAAGTAAGACGATGAAGAGATTTGGATTAAACGTCTTCGATCGAAAATTAATCGTAATGAGGAAGTATTGTTTGTATCGATTGTACGTAGAGCGGTCTAAGTAGTTTGCTAAAAATGGCATTATAATAATGGAGCAAAAAATTTTATAAGCATTATTTTAAGTTTCTAGTCTACAGGCAATATATCGTCTATTTTCGTCACATACTATATGTATACATAATAATATTATGTATACATAACTATGGATACTAGTTTGTAAACAGTGTCTATCAAAATCCCCTTCGAAAGTAAATGTATTATTAAAAGGTGTATAGATCAATGAAATCTCTCGGACATAGATCTGAGATCAAAATATATTTAATTATTATTTAACATTTTTTTGTCTTTCATCGAAGACTTCAATGCAAACAAGCAGTTGCAAGATTTTTTAGTTTTGTTAATTTTATTTTTAATTTTAATCTCTCTCTTTCATATCATGTCAATTTTCCTTTTGTGTGAGAGTCAAATCATTACCAAACTCTCACTTGAAGGAGATCATTTGGTACATGAGCTAGAATTTATTATTCATTAGTTTCATGGAAATGCCTTTTCTATAAACATTTCACCCTGTTCCAGTTCGAGTTAATTAGATTTAACCCCGCCAACTTGGAGCCATGTCAGGGTACCTTTATGTTCTTTAAAAAATATTTGATCTGTACACCATGATTCTTTTAATTTCTTTTTTGTAACATTTCATGTTCATTCTTTTCTAGATTTTAGGAATAATTTTTGTTATGTATCACGTTTTAAATTCGTCAGATTTCTTTATAGTTGTACATTATTACTTGCAGTACAATAAAATTTATAGCTAAGAATATCACTTCTGTCTTTATCATAATCTAAACTTGAAAGAAATATGTCAACAGTTGTTTGCAACTAATAAACAGAATAAACGATATAGCAGATAAATATTTATTGATCCTTGATACAAATTATTTGTCATATATGGGACATTCATATAAATTAATAGATTTATCTTCGGATACTGACGCAATTATGTTATTTTGTTGTGGATTATATTTAACTGACCAAACCTATTATAAAAATTGCATCTATTAAAATTTTAAAAAATTATTAAATAAACTATAAATTATATATATTTCAATTTTAAAAGACGAACCTGATCCTTATGTTCACGAAATGTATGCAGACATTGTCTTTGTGCTAATTCCCAAATCTTAACTGTATGATCAGAACTACTTGATGCAAATTGCTGTCCATCTGGCGAGAAAGCCACATCAAGTACCCAAGAAGCGTGACCTGACATTGTTCCTGCTAGATTTGCATCTTTACTGAATAAAAGAGAATATAAAACATTAGTATTAATTTATTTTTAGTAAAAAAAGCTAGTATATGTATTTACAGAAATGCTTAATGCTTAAAGTTATATATATGCTATATATAGCATATATATATGTATAGCTTGTCTATCAAAAACTAGAGGTTTAATTCCGAGAATTGCAATCCTGTGTATATGATACTAATAATTTTTAGTGATTAAATAAATTCCTCTATGATGGAAACAAATTATTTAAGATATAAACTTAGTTCTAAGATAACCGAAGATAAACGAGTTATAATAATGCATCGCTCCTTAGAGAAAATTTTCAAACAATAACAGTATAAATTTTAAAATAAATCTTAGTTCTCCAAAATAAAGACTAAGCAATATAACAATCTCTTCCTATGAAAATTGCAATTATCAACAAAATCAAGAGAAAGCAAAAGTCCTTGTAGAATTTTTTTTTATAGCTAAGATTCAACTAGAGCTAAAGTGTCAAAAAGTACATATTTATGAATTTCTTGATTTACTCACACATCATACAGTTTCATATGTCCATCATCAGATGCTGTAAGAAGCAACTGAGAGTCGGGTGAGAAACATAAAGATCTGATAGGCATTGCATGACCTAAATAATATTAACTTGAGGATAGAACATTTTATATTTTGGTAATAATAGTTGTTTTCCATTTACACCAAAACTCAGATAATTCTCATTTATGACGTCATAACTCAGTTTAATGCACGTTCCTTTTCATTCTGACAAGTGAGATTCAACTGAGTTTTTATCTACAATCTGCACAAGCTCGAGATCGTGGGTCTTGTTAACTCACATTAAAAGTGAAATTATAAACCTATGTTGTTACGCAATAACTTTATCATTAAAGTAAACAAGTAATGACGTCATTAAGTATAAAATACTCACATAACTTTAGACTCAGTATCACTTGTGTGAAAATGGAAAGCAACTAATATTGTAGTACTAATATTTGGACCTACCTTCCAGTGTACGCAAAACTTTTCCATAGGCAACGTCAAAGATATTAATAATACCATCTATTGCGCCACTTGCAATGTATTTACCATCGGGACTCTGCAATGCAGCTTCTTATATTTAAGTTACATATGTCATATATATTTTTATATGATATACTTACATAAGCAACACTTAATGTAAATTTTCCACCTCTTGTATCTAATGTCTGTTCTTGTTTACCACTATCAGTCCCATATAAATGTATTTTACCAGCATGACTGCCAGATACGATGAATTTATCATCAGGAGAAAAGACTAAAGTCCAAATGTCTACTGGGCCCACTTCAATGCTTAATAACTTATCACCAGAGTGCAAATCCCACAATTTCAAACTCGAATCGAGCGAACTAGAAGCACATTCTATAAATCAATGATAAAAGATAAATCTAAGCTAATTAAAATATCTTAAATCAATATTTCCATTTATTTACTTGATCCATCTGAACTAATAGCTATAGACACGACTCCTAAAGAATATCCAGTTAGTTTATGTTTTAACTTTAAAGCACCATCTCTTAGTTCCCATACTTTCACAGAATCATCCACAGAAGCTGTTACTAGATATTCTACTGTCTCATCTTCATTAGATCGTATAGAGTCCCTATCAAATAATATGATGTCTATCTATATTAAAATATAATTTTTTATTAATTATAAATTAATTTTTTAATTACCGTGAATCTTCATTATCCGGACGAATATCTTTTTTTGTTTTTGGACAACCCCATCCGCAAGTCCATATACTATCCTCATGAGCATTTTCTGTTTTATGAGTTAAAGCATACTGAAAAAAACGAAATTTAAAAAAAATGGTTGACAGATACTTAATAAACAAGATTGACACTTTTATTCTCACCATTTTACTATCAAGAATATATTTATGTTATCAAGAATATAATTTCATTCAAGCAAACATAACCTTTAGTATTGTTAGACTTGTCGCTCTTTTCGCGCATGCGTATTGAAGAAGGCCTCTTCTAAAGGCCGAAGCACAGACTCTTGCATAACGCATAAGACATAAGGCATAAGAAAATCAACCAATCAGAGCACTTCATTTCTTGGAAAAGAAGGAAATAAAGGACTCAGATTGGTTGATTTTCTTATGCCTTATGTCTTATGCGCTATGCAAGAGTCTGTGCTTCGGCCTTTAGCCTGGATCCTCATGCAGGCATCGGCGCTTTGACACCGAGCGCTGATTGGGTAAAGTGTTGTTTTTACTAGAAACTTTCTAGAAAATTTTTACTAAGCCTGGATCCTCATGCAGACAATGGCACTTTGACACCGAGCGCTGATTGGGTAAAGTGTTGTTTTTACTAGAAACTTTCTAGAAAATTTTTACTAAACTAATACTTTACCCAATCAGCGTTCGGTGTCAAAGCGCCAGTGTCTGCATGAGGATCCAGCCTTAAGGTACCATTGCATGGCAACATCAAGCATTGAACATCGAGCATCGTGAGCTTGCTATTCATTAAGGGCCAATTTCACCAACGTCGGTTAGACTAACCAACGGTTAATTCCAACGGAATTATCCAATCGCATTTGTCTTTAACCAAAATGAACCAATCACGGTTGACACTTTAACCGTCGATTAGCTTAACCGACGGTTAATTCCAATGGAATTATCCAATCGCATTTGTCTTTGACCAGAATGAACCAATCACGGTTGATACTTTAACCGTCGGTTAGACTAACCGACGGTTAATTCCAATGGAATTATCCAATCGCATTTGTCTTTGACCAGAATGAACCAATCACGGTTGATACTTTAACCGTCGATTAGCTTAACCGACGTTGGTGAAATTGGCCCTAATTTTGATCATGTGGCCTTTTTTTAGCGAGTTTTTATGCTCCTCGACATGGAACCTTGAGATAGTGAAGGTAGAGACAAGCGTGGAGTGAGAGGCAGATAATATTGGGTGCATCCAGAAGCACGACCGCTCACCGAGCGCTCATTGAGCAATCGAAGATGATTGGTTCTTACCTTTAGATCCAACCAATCATCTTCGATTGCTCAATGAGCGCTCGGTGAGCGGTCGTGCTTCTGGATGCACCCAATGTGAACATTTCTTCTCTATCTACTAAAGCCTGATTGATTATTGTTGTTCTGCAGAACAAAACTCACCAATCAAGCTTTAGTAGAAAAGGAACGTTCATACTATTATCTGCCTCTCACTTTACGCATGTCTCTACTCCCACCACTGCCATCAGCAGTCCATTCCATATGTCGATGGATGAGTCTGATGACTTTCGTCATAAGCATTTATATATAATTAAAGCATTTATTTTGTCAGCTAAACTGTTCCTAGCCATTTTTTTGAATTATTCTGACATTACAAAACACGTGTTCAAAAATCAATTTAATCTCCAAGTTACAGCTCTTCCGATATACAGGGTGTTTGATAATTCTGTGAACAATTTTCATAGGCAGCTAAAGCGAACTAAACTAAGGCGGAAAGTCTTCTAACATTTTTAACTTTTTGCAATAGTTAACGAGATATTAATTTCTAAAGATTGCCCGATACGCACGTCCGCCCAGCCTTCTACTGGCCGTTGATAGCTCGACCCCCGGGGAGTGGGGAGACGTGGCCAGCGCGCCGCTCGAATGAAGAAATGGGCGAATTCGTTTATGCAATCACTGCTGCAGAGGGTATCATTTTATCTTTGTTTACGTCCAATGAACAATGAAGATAAAATGATACCCTCTGCAGCAGTGACTGCATAAACGAATTCACCCAGTGATTCGCAGTGTGCGCGACGCGGGACGCTTGGCTGGCAGTCTCTGCCCCCTCGCGGGTCGCGCGTCGAGTTATCAATGGGTGTACACTTGCTAGTTTATCACTTGCCAGAATTATCAAACACCCTGTATAATGGGTGCAGCTAGATGCACAATCGCTTAAGCATGTATCAGACTAGAGATCACTGAAATATAATAATACTGGAACGAGCGCGACCCTATGAATAAGTGTGATCCGAGAGAGAACATCCAAGGTGGTATCTTTAGCCTTCTCTAAGCTATACTACGCATGTGTGGTAAACGCACTGAAATATAATAATACTGGAACGAGCGCGACCCTATGAATAAGTGTGATCCGAGAGAGAACATCCAAGGTGGTATCTTTAGCCTTCTCTAAAGCCCGTATCAGACTAGAGATTGAGATTGAGATTAGATTGGATTTTGACCAATCAAAGCAAAGTTCTCTAAACTTGAAATTGGTTTTCTTCCTTCTGATTAGTCAAAATCCAATCCAATCTTTAGTCTGATACGGGCTTTACAAACGTTAATGGTTGCGTTCCCATTTCGTTTCATTTAAGAAATGTTGGCTGCGGTCTACTTGACGCTACGAATGCTTCGAAGCATTCGATTGACCAATCAGAAGATAGAATTTTACAAATTAACCAATCAAAAAATGCTTCGAAGCATTCGTAGTGCCAAGTGGACCGCAGCCGTTATCAAGTGACTGGATATTAGAGGGGGACGTCATACTTCGCATTTCAATTGCGATTGTAATCAATGCATTGTTATTTTCTATCATTCTTAATTTTGTTCTTTATAATGTATTTTCTGTAATGATCATAACTCTTTATAAACAAATATACAAATTTATTGAAAAAATAAAATTATGTACAATAATTTATTGTTTTTTTAACATCAAACAAATAATGTTATAATCGTCGTTAAATTTGAAAATAACATTAATGCTCATTCGTTGATACATTGTTAATTGAAATATTTACTTGCAATATAATAACGATTGCAATAACTTTTACTAGCAATAATATTTCGGGAAACAGTTTTAGGTTAGCCAACACGCGTGCAAAGTATGACATCACTAGCCAGTATCCAGTCATTTGGGAACGCTTTTCCAGTACAGTATCCAGTTTAAAATGGCGGCTACTGGACACTGCACTGAGGGCCAATTTCACCAACGTCGGTTAAGCTAACCGACGGTTAAAGTGTCAACCGTGATTGGTTCATTCTGGTCAAAGATAAATGCGATTGGATAATTCCATTGGAATTAACCGATGGTTAGTCTAACCGACGTTGGTGAAATTGGCCCTGAATGTTCTAGTTTCCACCGAAGCCTTTAAGGGCTATCGCACACGAAATGCACAGTATAGCATAAGTATGGCATAAGGTCGTTGGACCAATGGGAATCTTACGTAAATCAATATGGCGGCTTTATGCTGGATGTTCATTGGTTCAGTGGTCTTATGTTATGCATATGCAGCTTATGTTATTTTGTGTGCGATAGCCCTAATTCGCACCTAGTGCAGCGTAGGATCAAATTTAAGTCGATGGAAATGCAATAGCTCACTCTCATTCCCATGGTCTATTGCATTTCCATCGACTTAAATTTGATTCTACGTCGCACTAGGTGCGAATAAAAGGCTTCGGTGGAAACTAAGCCAATGAGACGAAATGGGAACGCAGCCACGGTCTCTAGATTTGTATATTGGATGCGAGCGCTTACGAAGCCGTTTACAGTGAGCGATCGCCATGTTTAAGAGTGCAGTTTTATGTTGCTCACCATTGGTCACTATTAAGCGTGGTTTATATGTTGCAAACGCAAAACGCAGTTCGGAACGCAGATGTAACAGCCAATCAGAAACGTATATTTTAGATATATAAAAAATGTTAATGCATACTAATGCATATTAATTGCAAATTATTATTCTCTTATGAAAACATAGAAACTATTTTTGTTATATATTAAAATAAAATAATGATTTAATTTTTTTAAATTCACCTTTATTGTTTGCGTTTCATTTGAAAATAAGCATGAAAATCGTCCAAAGAGTACTGCGGAACTGTAATTTCATAATAATTTTTATTACGTACATATAATGTTCTATGAGCTTCTAATAATTCATTTTCTAAATCTGAATTTGCCAGAATAATTTTCCACAATTTCTACAATTATCGTCATCACTTATATTTTGAAGAATAAGTAAAATAATATTTTGTCAATTAATTAGTACGTTATTATTTCACGAAAATACAAGTTTTTTTAACCTTCTTTATACAAATGTTATATATATGTCAAATAATGAATAATGCCATAATGGATGACGTAATTACGATTGGATTTCGTAAGCCCCGGTCTACGATAGGTGTAGTAAGCCTTAAGCCTTAAGAAATTAACCAATCATGATCGAATTGGAAAAGAATAATGAATTATGATTGCTCAATTTCTTACGGCTTAAGGCTTACTACACCTATTGTAGACCGGGGCTAATGGTTTTGGCACACAGGACGCGACAAAGCGGCAACGCCATGGAGCCATTAGACCGGTTCTACAATAGAGTCGCAAGTTGTGAGCCGCAAGAAATTAACCAATCATAATCGACTATTCTTTTCACATTTGACTATGGGTGCGGTCGAATAGACGCTACGAATGCTGCAAAACATTCGATTGACCAATCAGAAGATAGAATTTTACAAATTAACCAATTAAAAAATGCTTCGAAGCATTTGTAGCGCCAAATGGACCGCAGCCCAAGGCTGCGTCCAGCAGAGAAAGCAGCTTAGTAAGCGCTTTGCGCTGATTGGCTTATACTTTCAGATCTAAATTGAGATAGGACTATTCTTCTAGATCTAAAAATATAATCCAATCAGCACAAAGCGCTTACTAAGCTGCTTTTTCTGCTGAACGCAGCCTATGATTGATCAATTTCTTGCGGTATACTACTTACACTGAAATATAATAATACTGGAACGAGCGCGACCCTATGAATAAGTGTGATCCGAGAGAGAGCGTCCAAGATGGTAGGTTTGTTCGCGTCGCATGCCCCAACATGCTCCTACTTGCTCCAACACGCTCCAATCTATAGTATTACGTAACGTATATTATAGAATGGAACGTGTTGGAGCAAGTAGGAGCATGTTGGGGCATTACGACGCGAACAAACCTGGTATCTTTAGCCTTCTCTAAGCTATACTACGCATGTGTGGTAAACGATAGTGGGGATCGTACAGTCTCGTTTTATAAAAGACGGTTACGTGCATCCAATAAATGTTACAAAAGGTTTGTTCGCGTCGTAATGCCCCAACATGCTCCTACTTGCTCCAACACGTTCCATTCTATAATATACGTTACGTAATACTATAGATTGGAGCGTGTTGGAGCAAGTAGGAGCATGTTGGGGCATGCGACCATAGACATATATATAGACCCCGCATCCATATACTTTTCTATAGCACGAGTGGGGTTTGGCAGAACGGTGAGAGAAGCAAAATATCGGGGAAGGCTGTCTCTCTCTGCGCGCGCATTCTTGACAAAAATGGCCGACTATCTGACAGAAAATATACTTTGATATACTGTGTACGCTGCACATCGTGTTATTTTTAAGTGTTTTTTTAAACGTTGCTTATTAATCTGCGAAATTAAATATGAAAACATGCAGCGCATGTGGATTTTGGAAGAAACCTGGAG
>JANQDE010000270.1:16259-46226 GCA_037157785.1 Cephalotes varians
TACACATGGAAGTAAAAAAATAATAAAATGTTATTTAACTCAAGAAACTCGGGGTTACCATTGCTTCTTTGACATCTAACAGTAATGAGTTACGGTATCATATATTTCCTGTAATGTATAAGCACATTTTTTGTTATAAAGAGCAATGAATGTATTTATTATAAATTTTAAAATTACTTGTTAATCTGAGATGAATTTAGAAAATATCAGTTGCRGCTTAAAAACGGTTTGAAGGGGTGAAATCACCCCTAACGTATATAGCGATTTTCAGCTTTTTCCGTTATATCTCGAAAAATATTCGACTTTTGTATAAAAAAATGTTTTATACAAAAGTTTTACAATAAAATTACCTCAATTTACTCAYGTCAATGATATTTTTTTAGAATAATTATTTAACAATTTTTTTTTGAAAATTTTGACAAAAAATTGGTAAATAATTGTTCTAAAACCGCGAATGAATACAACTGATTTTATTGTAAAACTTTTGTATAAAACATTTTTTTATATCTCAAATATTTTTCGAGATATAACGGTAAAAGCTGAAAACCGCTACATACGTTAGGGGTGATTTCTCCCCTTCAAACCGTTTTTGGGCAGCAACTGATATTTTTTAAATTCATCTTTTTATGTAAACTACAAGTTCACGAAGTTTCATTAAAATCAGAATTGGATACCTCGAGAGGTTCCCTTGTAAGTACTTTAATGTTTAATGTTGCGGAGTGCGAACGTGCGATCTAACACGGAATAACTGAGTAACAAAATGGTGACAGTTGACAAAATTAATTAATAAAATTAATTGATTTTTATGGCTACATTATTTATTGTGGAATTTAGGTGCGTATAATAATTCAAAAAAGTTTTACTTTTGCCTCAATTAATCCAACGTAGAATGACTTCATTGTAACTTTCCATAATTGTGTATATTATTGTAGTTATACTTGAGAAGGACCGGATAGCGCCTGGTCGAAACGTTGTAATAGAGCATATGTAATAAAGAATTTGCCAGATAAGGTCAAGAAAAGAAATCTTGTTAACGTTAAGTACTTTAAGTTACTTTCTAAGTTACGAGACACAAAATAGATAAGGATTAAATCAACTCACTATCTTAAAGCAATTAGTTTGACACTAAGAGAGAATGATGACTTTAGTTGACATGCTTGCCTCAGGCTCAGGTCATCTTGAATTTTTTAAATACATTTTTTATCCTATTTTTAGTCTACTGTTAGCATTATCCAGGAACGGCGTGACATGATAGTTTTCTGTTTTCTTTGTGATGCACCTAAAGTTGTTTGCATTAAGAGAGAAAATATAATGAGAAAAATTTGATCATCATGATTTTTTTGAGAGAGTTCGTACATATTCATTTGTACTAACTTATAAGCAATGTTAAGATTTTTTCCAGTGATTTGTATTAATGCTATTTTATCTCACAGGTTTGCTAAGAATTTTTTACTTTATTTGGTACTGTCATTCATGTATTATTTGCGTAGTCTTTCACCCATCGATTATCGATTCGTTTGTTACTTCTTAATCTATTCAGTCTGTTTTCATCATATTCTGATCATCTGATCAGTATGCCTAATTACACACAAATGAGATTGTTGACATACTTCTAGTGCTTGGTGAGTGTAGAAGTAACTATCGCAGAGCTGCACTTGTTAAAGGTTTCCTAGAAGAAAGCATCACCTTAATAATAATATGATCCGTATAACATCATGAGTGCTGAGCCGAAATAACTAATTCAGAAATCTTAATAATATTGAAAATGTGCGTACCATTGCTTTATTAAAGATATTAGGGATGATTGTTATAAATCTACATGTTAGCACTTGACAAATACAAAGCGAGTTAGACACTCCAAGAAGCACAGCTTCAAGTTTCTACGATTTCACTCTTATCATGTGACTCTTACACAGGCATTGTCTGAAAAAAATGACTTAGAATCGAATTTTGCAGAGGTAATCGTAAGAAATATTGCAGAACGACCCAAATTTCTTTAGATATGTCTTGTTTAGTAAAACATTTTACTATATTATAATATTAGCTAAACAGACATTATTGATCGAAAGAAAACCGATGATGATTTCGGTAAGTTACACATCACATTAGTAGAGCTTAAATATTTAGTGTAAGATTCTTAACGGATATGGTAGGATCTTATTTTTTTACGGTAAATGGCAGAATTATCTGCAGTTTTTACACAATGATTTACCGACTCTCTTTAAGAATATCGAGATTAAATGCTTGGTTCCAACTTAATGGTGTATCATCGCATAATCACCGAAGAGTGCATTGCTTTTTGCATGAAAGGTTCCCTTAGAGATGAAACGAACGTGATAGATCTGTAGCATAGCCACCGCGTTCTCCCGATCTATCTCCGTTTGATTTTTTTTTAAATTTATTAAAAAGATATTGTTTTTGCAAGACCTATAACGACGAAAGATGCCATAAAGGAATGAATATCATAAATATATCAAAGAGTTGTTAGAAGTTTATTACTAAGTTCAGCATTTCATCTTTCTATTACAACGTTACGTTTAAGTTTTTGAGCATTTATTAAATTCTTAATGTTACGTTTATTTTTAGCCTATTTTTATAACACTGATAGCATCTCGACGTGATGAGAGGCAAGAGAAACTTGCGTATATAAAGCGTAAATAGTACCCCATCGTAGATGGGGCGTAGATGGGGCAAAGAGATTCACGTAAAACAAGCACTCCAATGCGAGAGACAAAAGGAATTCACGTTAATAAATTATTCCAAAGGATACAGAAAGCTATCATGTCCACGTCATTGTTCCTGAGCAATGCTAAAAATAGAATAAAAGTAGAAATAAGAAATGTAAAATTTAATTAAAAAATTTAAGCGAACTCAACCTGAGACTGAGGACAACATATCAAAATCAACCAAATTCATCATTCTCTCTTAGTTAACTTAATTGCTTTAAGATAGTAAGTTAATTTAATCTTTAATCTCTTTTAACTTTTGAGTCTCATAACTCAGAAAGCACTTAATGAAAAAATATTTTATCATAATGTTTTGAAAAGTTCTTGAAGTCAGCTATAAGAATTCTGTAAAAAAACATATTAAATCGATATTCAAATATATCAAAGTTTTCTCGAAAATCTTAATTGAAAAGTTAATTGTTGCCGCTTTTCCGCAGATTAATTCTCTCTCTGCACTAACTTCGTCGGTTGTCGCATCGAGTTAGCAAATGATAATTTGTAGATACGTGTATTAATAGAAGGTTATTAATGCAATTTATTTTAAAAAATAAAAAATGTTAACAAATCAAAAGCTAAATAGCGTGCGCGAAGCGTGACATGAACTGTTTATATCTTTCATCCCCAATGTTTATAATTTCACGTATAATTCACATTATCATAATTGATAATAATGTGAAATTTTCATATTAATAAAGTATAATGCATGATTGTATTTTTAGGTAATTGCGGATGATGATAAAGACATAAAAAATATAGCAGAAAGATTTGACACCGATGTAGCGACAGTACAGGCATGTCTGGACGAAGCTGATGAAAAGATAGGTAAATTATATACAAATACATAAATATAAATATAAATAAATAAATATAATTTTTGTTATTATCTTCTTTCATTTCTTCTTATTATTATAACTTTAAAATTAGGATACTATTAAAAATTCAGAATTTCAAATTTATAGTTCAAAATTTAAAACTTGTAAGTAAAAAACTTTAAAAATTTGTTTTTTGAATTTAGTATTATACTTAGATAACAACGTGTCTATATTGTTGCTGGCTTGTTCGCAAATCATTATGATTGCTTAAAATTATAACAACTAAGTCCGCATTTGTTGGCAAATTGATACTTTCACGATATGACAGTTTTGGATAGTAAATTGCCATGATAGCAACTTGCTGACAAAAGAACATAACAAGCGATTTAAAATCCATGTTGTTATCATTATATTGCCATAATAATTTAATTACATAATGCTATAAGATTGCCGATGACCTAAGATAATTTTGATGCTGCTATCTTGCTATAACTACTGACGTATACATACTTATCTGCATGTTACTACAATGTCGATATTCAAAATCGTGAAAACAAATATATCGCGAGTTATCAGCTTCATAAGCAATCACAGATTTGTGTAATTTTGCTTGGATAGGACTTAGTTATCTGAGTATAATTTCGAAAGCTTTACAGTAAAGTAAAAACAGAACAAAACAAAAAAAAATAATAAAAGTCAAACGCTGTAATTAATGCATATAATAGCAATTCAATGCAGTAGTGAAGATCGGGACTGATTGGCACAGATTTGGACATTCATACTTTCACAATATTCGATTTTTTAATAGTTATTATAGTTAAACTCTACTAATATAATGAAAGAACCTTTCTTTATATTTTCATACCAAGAATTCTGTATATTGTTTTTTTGTAATACGTGAAAAACGAACATGCTGCATTGTAGCCAATTTGCCTCAATAATGGGATAAATTTAAAATTAGGAAATAACGCGTTACCATTATAATTACTTTGTTTGGTAACTTTGTTTGGCATCACTATTTTTTCCTAATTGTAATGATAACATAATTACATTTTTTCTGTAACGATAACGAATTTAGCAGTTACTTTTATTGTTACTTTTTACATTTTGAATCTATTTGTGACATAACTTCTGTGTATTTGATCTTTAATTTTAAACTGGTATTTAAGTCCATTGTTATATTTAATATCGTCTTAACCCATTAAATCCAAAAAATTCGGGTGCTAATTAAATTTTTAACAAGTAATAAAATTCCGACCGATACATGAATAAATGAACTAAACTAAATCACTGTCACTACGGTCAAAGCTAGATGTTGGTGCTCAATAGTATTTCTGTTTTTCGAATTAAACATCGTTAATCTAGTACACATTCAAACTGTGCGCCGAACACAGCCAGCTATAATAACGCAGTTCTAAACTTGGATTCGAATTAAAGTCGACAAATAAATTGATCGTCAAATTAATGCTAACGATGTTAATGAGCATCTTAAAAACTGCAAAGAACTTATTGCGCAAAAATATTACCATATCCCTCGGTGGTCGAATTGGAAAGACGCTCGTCCCGGCAAGGCGAGAGATTCCAGGTTCAAATCCTGGCTGAGGTAATATGTTCTTTGCAGTTTTTAAGATGTTCATTAATTCTTCTTTAGCATTAATTTAACGATCAATTTATTGATTGACTTTAATTCGAATCCAAGTTTAAAACTGCGTTATTATAGCCGACTGTGTTCGTCACGCAGTTTGAATATGTACTGGATTAACGTTGTTTAATTTGAAAAATAAAAATATTATTAAGCACCAACATCTAGCTTTGACCGTAGTAAAATTTTTAAACTGCAATTGATATTTAGAAATAAAAAGAATTGCTCTTTCTGAATCTTGTCGAAGATAGATAGGTATTTGAAAAATCAGGTATCTGAAAAAAGATTTAAAAATTGAAAGTGGAATTTAAAAAAGGCTCCTTATTGATATCTTTTTACTGACAAATATTCAATCAATAAATGATTTTGTCTAATATTTTGAGAATTAATCGATATCATTATTATTTGAGTGATCTAAATAAAATTAAAATTATGGAGTTAAGATAATGGGAACGTAAAAGAAGATATAATTGTAAAGTGTTCTTTTTCTAATTATCTATTCTTTCTTAATTATCTATTTAGAGAAGTTGAAATAAAAAAATATTTTTAATTTTTTTATTCATTTCAATATCTTGAAAATTTCAAAACTATTCGTCTTTTCTTCAAAATTGTAGACGATAAACGGAAAAAGTCAAATCAAAATTTAACACTAATTCGAAAAAACATGATAACTTTTATTTCTTTCATTGTTTATGGATAGCGTGAACGTATACATCGTATCAAATAAGACTAAGCCTTAGACGGTCGGAGCTGGATCTTGAGTGCCCAATCAGATTATTGTATACATTGATACAAATTTTTCAGTTATTTTTTAAATGCGCGCCGATTGTTTGTCGGACTTGTAACGCAATTTTAAACTGAATTAATAGAGTCACAAATTAATTTTTGATCGTCAGTTTAAAAATAATTGAAAAATTTGAATCAAAAAAGAGGCGAAATCTCTTTTACATTTCGTTGTTCCAATTTTCGCTTCTTAGAAGCTTCGTTTACGCTTCTGTCACACTTCTTACATGTTCGACTTACGTTTCAATTTTTATTTTCATCAGGGAACAAGTTAAGTATAGTTTGGAGATATTACAAAGCAATCATAGAGTCGCATTATGTTGCATATTACCGCATGCATTTTAAAAACAATTTTGAATTTAAAATTAATTTTAATATATTAAAATTTTTAAATATAAGATCGAAGATATTAAAAGGTACAACTTTAATTTTACCTAAAACTAAAGGAATATGCTCAGTTGGAACAAAAATTCAAACATGCAGACTTCTATGAAACTCTCATAAATGACGTTATTTAGATCTTGAAACATGATGATAAACGACGATAAATTTTCAGGGAACTTTTCATAGAGAGAGACAATGTAACTAAAAAAGGACACTACTGCCCTATTGAGATTTTCAAGAGACACGGTAGTGTTTCGTGCGCCAAGTTACGCGCGGCGGGGCAGCGTCGAGACAGCAGTGCTTCTTTTACGCGAAACGTCACATTGACAGATCCTTTGATTATCGCATCTCAATAACGATTGAATCGATTAAATTTTAAGTAGGTTCAATGGATAGCTTGGGTTTAATTTATATAAGAAAAGTGAGTTTTCACTTTTTATTTACTATAACTCTCGAGCGGAGATATTGCGGTGTAAAAGAGAAATTTTTGATTTAAGAAACGTCGTCATTATTATTATCGTCGCCTGACTAGTGATGGGAAAATGTACTGTTTGCGTTTCTGTAAGATGGCACTAATCAATCACGTAGAGTGGACAAAGACGTGCGCCTTATACAAGGATGAATTTCCACTGAGCGCGTTATGCATTGCGTCATCCGTCACGTCACGGAATTAATCAATGAAACGAATGCTATGACAAATGATGCAATAAAAAAATGGGATATTTTCATTGGTTAATTCGTGACGCAACGTGCTCAGTGAGAATTCACCTTAACGCGTCATATCATGGGGCTCGCGCGTTAAATGTATACAGAATATATTCTATCAAATAAATAAAGAAAACTTTAGAAATTAAAGAAGTACTTTTATCATTAATTCAATTAATTTATTGATATTTAAATTATATTATACACAAGAAACATATTTTAATATACTAGGAATAAAGATTACGATAAAGATAACGATTTTTTAATTTATAGCATTTTTCATTAGCAAAACTAGCGCGTTTTGCATTAAAATTGACGTCGTCTATTGGACGCCGTGCTAAATTTCTGCGTTTAGTGCGAGGATGAGAAAGCTCTTGTTTACGTAAGCATAAAACCATCTCCGCAAGCATTGTCGCGTTCAATTAATTCGCTATACTTGTGAGCAGATTAACTTGCAGAATTTCTTCTCCATGAGAACATAAAGAAGAACATAAACATAATATGATGCTCTCTTTTATAAATAAATCATTTTGGTACGACATATTACTGTTTCAGAGGATGTAGATAACGAAAACAGTAATTCGACAATTTCCTACGAAAATGTATGAGATTACCGCGAAGAAACGTTACGTATGCTTGCAAATTCACTCTCGCTTTGAATACTTTTCTTAAGTTGTTCGAATTATTTCGTCGCGGAACATCACCAGGATCATCCACTGTGAAAGCCAATATAGTAATGATGTGAATTTTGATAAAACATATGTAGAACATATTAGAATTTTGAGAAAAGTATTGAGAAAGCGTTATGGCTGGATATCTTATACGGAATTAACGTATATTTTGTTCACTTTAATGTATCAAATGATCAATGTTTTGGACACATACTAATGATTTGCAAATGAGACTATAATTATTGCTTAATTAAAGTTAATTTTTTATTATTTATGTTCATATTACCTATAGGGATATCCCAAAGGTAATCCCAAAAGATCTTCAAAACGCTAGGGACGCAGGGAAACTGTTCGGCTGTCGGCAACACTTGTGTTTGTTGTTTCTCCTACTCCCAAACAAGCCTGCGCGCACCTCGCTGGGACACCTCACTTCAGTCTTGGTTTGGCAGCCGTTTGTAATGGAGCTCTCGCTTGGCGTTACCGCCAAGTGCGAAGTTCGCGCAGTTATTTGGTTCTTGAACGCAAAAGGCGTTAAACCGATAAAAATTCATCGCCAATTGACGAAAGTGTATAGCGAGTCGTGCATGGATGTCAAAAAGTCCGCAAGTGGTGTAGGGAGTTTGCAGCTGGTCGTACTGAAATTCACAACGAAGAAAGAAGCGAGAGACCGTCAATTTCCCACGAGACAGTCGCGAAGGTTGAGCAAACCATGCGTGAAGATCGGTGATTCAAAATTGGAGAAGAGAAAAGTCGAGCAAGAGCGTAAGCATTCTCCACGACAACGCTCGCTCCCACATTGCCCGTCAAACTATCGCTCTCCTGCAACAGTTTGGATGGGACATTATCACCCACCCATCCTATAGTCCCGACTTGGCACCCAATGACTATCACCTGTTTCCTAAATTGAAAGAACATTTGACCGGAACGCGCTTCAGCAGTGACGACGAAGTGAAAGATAAAGTTTAACGCTTCCTCAACGACATGAGGATGAGTTGGTATGACATGGGCATATAAAAACTGCCACAGCGTCTACAAAAAATGCATCGACCGAAATGGCGATTATGTAGAAAAATAGATAAATGTTCAAGCTTTAAAATGATATAAACATTATTGAAAATAAATGTTTCTTTGTCTTTCTAAAAAATAGAAGACCTTACTTTTGGGATTACTCTCGTATATCTTTTAAATAATTATTTTTATTCGGATTAGAATGGATTGCATTGTTATAGCCCGAAGACTATACACAGTTATTAGTAGATTGACATATATTCAAGAAAGTAGACCGCATGACAACCGCGATCTACTTTAACGAAAATACCGACACAGCGAAACGCGCGGCAACAGCAAATGCCAAAAGATTGCTCAGGCGACAAAGATGGCGAAATCGCGATAATTTACGTAAAGAAAGCAAAACCTAATTCGAAGATTAAGAAATTAAGAACTAAGTTAATAATTAAAAATGCAAGCTAAGAACTTCGATCCCGAACTTCTTCGCTTGCACCCGAATCGGGGACATGAAACCCCTGAGTCGGCATTAGGCAACAGTTCCTCGAACCGACCCGTGTCCCACAAAACCAAGTTAAAAGAGACTGACAGGAAAAACGGAAGAGTCAGTCATAACATCCAAAATCGCAAGTCACGTGAGGCCGTCCCGGCATATAATACGTGAGTACGCCGTGCCGAAACCCGAGATCGACACGTCGGGCTGGTCAGTGCCGCGGAGTATAACGCGATACGTCACAGCGTTTCAGTGGAAACGCTCGAGGAAATAGTAATAATAATTAAGTGTAGTGGTAACATTTGTATATTTCCAATAAATGTGTATATTTATCAATCACATTAGTGATGAGTTCTTTTGATAATTTCTGGCTTCCAAGTTTTAACCCGACGAAATCCCGTAATTCCATGGCTTTCATAAAAGGACCCACAACAATTGGTATCAGAAGTGGGATCCGTTGGGAGATTCGCCGAAGCACCGCCGAAAAGACCTGCAAGAAATACTACTGTAGACAAAGCAGGCACGTCAGCCAGGTAAAGAGGAACAGTTGACGGAAATCAAGTGCAAGTCAGTGAGTAATCCGACCTCACACGCAAACCAATATCATTTGTAAGCACGAAGCAGGGAAGCCAAGCAGTACGTACGACACTTAGGGCAACGTAACGAGCTACCAATTATACCGAATGTCGAGGGAATTGCAGTATTCGCAGCCGGACGACAACAAATACCGATCTACGTTGAGTCACTAAGCAACCGCCGAAGAAATGCAACATATCATTTGCAACATCAGCGAAGCAGCGCACCGACATACGAGCGTCATTACTGTAAGCTTAGAAATTTAAATTTTATTATTGCGTGAATGTCGAATCGGTGGGGACGAACCACCCCGGATTGCGAATCGTTCATTCGTATTGAGCGAATCGGCTAGACGAGCTACCGCTAGGTTAAGCGAGACTCCTCGAACCGAACTAAATAGTGTACGCCGGAATATGGAAGCACAATACATGAGAAGTGCAATAGAGTCGCTAAACGTCGTTGTTGAGCGCGAAATTCTTTCTAATAATATAGACGAGAACCTATTAGTGACAGAACCGACTGACTCCACTGACGAAGTTCGACGCGAAGACAGACAACCACGATCATGCATAAGCCGGACGCCCAGTAACATATCGTTATGACGGGAATTTTCTTTGACTTTTTACGAGAGCGAAATTTTCAATCCCGAAGAAGTTTATCGGCACTTGAGAGATATCAGTAATGCGCACCCCTCCAGAATATACCTTGATAAATGCTACCGCCGACGCGGACCTAGATATTCCTCATCAGACCGCACACAGGCTAGAGCAGCAAATCGCTGATACGGGACGAATGTGACGTCCACCGAGATGTGAAGAAACGAACCATATCGCCATATTAGAGTTATTGCGCAAAATGCGTACGGAAATGCATGCTCATTAAACGAGCGAGTAAGGCAGGTAGAAAATATTAACCGAAACGCCACTCGACGAGAAACAAACGACGGAGAGTTTAGCGTAGCACACAGAAGAACCGACATCGCCGCAGCACCACTCTGAACTTTTTGAACTAACTTGCTGAAGTTAGTGAAGGAATGAAAACTTCATCCCTTCAGCAAGTTAATTTTCCTCCGCTGAAGGAAGCGAGAACAATGATCCCAGAATTCGAGGAACATCACGCCATAAGTTACACGAATTTCTAAACGCTAGCACGTACGCAATGAATAATATCGATTCCGCGAATGAGGAATCATTAATCCAGGCTATATTATATACAAAACTAAAAGGCAAAGCCATGCAGAATTTCGAAACATGCGAAATTCAGATTTTCGAACTGAAACAACAACTCGAGGCGTGCTATCAAACTAAGCAGAGCGTCACGCATCTGCAAATCGAATTCAACTTGTTAAAACAAAAACCAAACGAAACCGCACATGCTTTCGGACAACGCGTGAATCTACTAGCGATGAAACTATATGAATCAACGGTCGAGGGTAAGGAATATCCCCGTTTTCAAAAGCGCTATTCAGCACACTATAAAGGACCAAGCGTTAATTAATTTTGAAATAAGATTACGCGAAGAACTCAAAATACTCACCGTGCTCAACGATGTACAATGCTTCAAGAGATAGTCAACGGTCGTAAGCGCGGAGGAAAAACTCCTAGGACCGGCAAAAGCTAATCAGTATTCAAACAGAAACCGATCCGAGTCAAGTTATCCGCGATCAGACCGAAATAACACAAAATGTTTCAAATGCGAGAAAAGCGGACATCACGGATACGACTGCCGAAGCAATAAAAATATTTTACCGAGACCGGAAAAACAGCGAGTAAATATTGTAAATATATTTTGCTCAAACTGTAAAAAAATCGCGTCGAATGCTGGAACAAAAAGGAGCGGTCCGGAAAGTTAAACTGCCGGAACATAAAAAGAAACCGCGCGAAGAAAGTGAGAATGACAAGAAAATGCAGCGTCATCACAGACGCAAATCCGAGTCCACTGATAGCAATAATGAAAGCGAATCCGGTTGAAACAGAGACAGCCGCGACCCGCGCTAGAATATCGAGTTATACATATCAAAGAGGTGACGTCTGTGCCACAATTACTATGGATAAGATTACCCGTACGCGAGGCAAAAAGGGGAAGAATAAATTGTTATACGACTCAGGCTCAACTATTTCCTTAATCAATTGAAGCAAATAAGGAACGACGCGCTAATCTATGAAGATAAAATAGCGCTTATAGGGATAACCGGGCATAAGGTCTACACAATCGAAAAAATGTACGCCACGATGGAACTGGACGGCCGATTGAAACATGTTTTTACATCGTAGGAGATGATACGTCCATCGAACATGAAGGCATATTAGGAATGGATTTCATGAGAAAACATACCGTAACATGCGATTACTTGAACAATCGATTACAGATCGGGAACGCAGTGTTAAAGCTTTATCCCTTCAGCAAGTTAGTTCTTAAACCACGCAGCGAGACCATAATAAAAGCCACCACGAATAAGAATAGAGTAGGCATAGTTCGTGCGGAAGAAGTAACGCCGGAAATATATATAAGCAACTGTCAATGCGGAGAAGTATGAGTGTCCCGTGAGTATCATTAATACAACGGATAAGGCCGTCGAAATAACTACGCCTCTCATTACCGTTGAGGAAGTAGAACATGAAATTACCGCAAAAATAGATATGGTATATACGAATAAGAGCCGAAAGTCAACCGTCCCACGAGCCGAGCGAATCTGACAACTATTGCGCACCGAGCATCTAAATAGTGAAGAAAAACAGGCAATTCAAAAGATATGCGAGGAATATCAGGATGTATTTTATGATGAAGGAGAACCATTAACGTGTACCTCCACTGTGGCCCACGAAATAAACACGCATCAACGCCGCGCCGGTAAATGTACGACTATATCGCTTACCAGAAAAACATAAACTAGAAGTAAACCGGCAAATAAAGGAAATGCTACAAAACAAAATAATTAAAACGAGCGTAAGCCAGTGGAACGTTATTAGTAGTACCGAAGAAGGCTGATGCATCCGGAAAACCAAAGCTTTGAGTCGTAGACTTCCGGAAACTAAATAATATAACTATTGGCGATTCTTTTCCACTGCCTAATATCACCGAAATACTGGACCAGCTGGGGAGCGCCAAATATTTTACAATGCTGGACTTGGCGTCGGGATATCATCAAATTTCGATGGCTGAGCCAGATAAAGGGAAAACTGCATTCTCAACACATTACGGATTCAATCGAATGCCGTTCGGGTTGAAAAATGCGCCCGCCACATTCCAGCGTCTAATGAACTCAGTTCTAACAGGGATGCAAGGACTCAAATGTCTAGTTTATTTAGATGATATCGTAATATATGGAGCAAGCCTAGAGGATCATAACAAAAGATTCGAAGAAGTGTTGCAAAGACTTCGAGAAAATAAACTGAAATTACAACCGAATAAATGCGAGTTCTTACGGAAGGAAACAGTCTAATTAGGACACATAATTTCTGAAAACGGGATATCATCGGATCCTTCAAAATTAGTGGCGATAAAAGAATTTCCAAAGAGAGAGTGAAAGATTTACAATCCTTCATAGGCTTCGCCGGATATTACAGGAAATTCATTGAAAACTTCTCAAAAATAGCCATGCCACTCACTAAGCTAACCAAAAGAACGGAAAGGTTTGTATGGACCGCGGAACAACAAAGTGTCTTCGAAATATTAAAGGAAAAGTTAATGACGGCGCTAATACTAAGGTACCCGGACTTCACGCAGAAATTCATCGTGATGCCTCCGCCTATGCAATCGAAGCAGTGTTGTCACAAGGTAAGGTAGGCGATGACCGGCTGATTGCTTACACCAGCAGAGTGCTATCTCGGGGGAGTGCTATCGAGTGGAGCAGAATTACAGCACAATGAAAAAGGAATTATTAGCCCTCGTATGGGCCGCAAAACATTTTAGGCCATACATATACGGCACAAAATTTAAAGTTGTGATTGACCATGAACCGCTAATATGGTTACTTAATGTGAATGATTTCGGTTCTAGATTAATCTGATGGAGATTAAAACTAGAAAAGTATAATTATGAAATCATAAGGCCGGACGAGCGAATGCAAATGCTGAGGCGCTAAGTTGAAATGTAAAACGCGACAATTGCGAAAGAGAAGAGGAGCAAAATGTCCATACAATAAAGGAAGATATCGATAACATGAAGATTCCTACAGAGGAAGAAAAATGACAGATACTAAAGGAGTATCATGATGCATTAATAGAAGAGCATCAAGGAGTTAAACGAACTCTAAGGGCCCATTTCACCAACGTCGGTTAGATTAACCGACGGTTAATTCCAATGGAATTGTCCAATCGCATTTGTCTTTGATCAGAATGAACCAATCACGGTTGACACTTTAACCATCGGTTAGCTTAACCGACGTTGGTGAAATTAGCCCTAAGAAGAATACGTTTAAAATATAACTGGCCCGAAATAACAAAGGACGTCGAAAAAAGTACATAAAAAAGTGCGAATTATGTCAGAAAGATAAATTAACGCCGCGAACTAAACCTTTAGTAATAACCGACACACCCTCAAGATCTTTCGAGAAATGCGCATTAGATATAGGTCCATTAACAGTAACTACAAACAGTAACAAATATTTGTTAACATTTCAGAACAGTTTAACGAAATTTAGCAAGACAATTCCGATATCAAATCAGGAAGCAAATACAATAAGTAAAGAATTTGTAACGAAGATAGTATTAGAACACGGAATTCCGGAAAAAATTTTAACGGACCAAGGCACAAATTTCCTAAGCGACATTTTTAAAAATACGTGCAGATTATTAAAAATCGATAAAGTACAAACGACTGCCTATTACCCAGAGAGTAACGGTGCATTGGAAAGATCGCATCGTACTCTAACCGAATATTTGCGACATTATATAAATAAAGATCAAACGGACTGAGATGAATGGGTACCGTACGCAATGTTCGCGTACACGACGCCATATACCGCAACAGGGTACGCACTTCGAATTGACGTACGGATATCAGGCCGAGATACCGACGGCCCTAACTAAACCGCCTAAACCAACATATAACTACGATGATTACGCGCAAAAATTAAAGGAAAGATTAAGGTTAACAACTCAATTCGTAAAAGAACGCGTTAAAGAAGAAAAAGCCAAAGTAAAGTAACAGTACGATAAAAGAGCAGGAGAAATAAAATTCAAAATAGGCGATAAAGTGTTAATATATGACGAGACGCTACGACGCGAACAATAAAAAAAACTAGAGTCACTATGGATAGGACCATACAAAATAGTTCAGAAAAACTTAGAAGTAAATTATACGGTGAAAAAAGAAAGGAAAACTTCGCGCATGCACGTAAATAGGATAAAACCAATTATCGAAGCATAAGCAATAGGACACACGAAAAATTTGTGTCACTTACCTAGTCTCGAGAACGTAAGATCCGTAAGGTCTGTAGGAAGGCCACTAAACCAGAACGTCTCCTGCTAACCTGGGGTGCAGGACCCTACACTGGCGATAAACCACCGATCCCATGCCCTCAGGGAGGCAAAGGTGGAGAGGGAGCAGGACTCCGATACGCCTTTGGGACACATAGGTCGCCACACCGCCCTCCACGAAAAGAGACTTCGGATACGCACGGAGGCAGCACGTTCTCCAAAGGCTGGAACAAATACAAGCCGAACACGTACTCGGCTGTGACTTGAGGCGCAACCAGGACAACCACATCGTCCTCCACGAGCCGGGACAAACCCGGACCACGACATTCATCTCCATAGGAGATAGTGGGCAAAAATATTCGTCCTTCGAAGGGAGCAATAGCCCCTCATTAATAAAGCGCGCAAAACTATAACACATTTTACTGCAACTGTTAAGAAACTACTAAAACGCGTAAGAAAGAAACCGTGAAACGATAAACCGCGACGAAGCCGATATAAGATATCAAAATATTTTATTACAGATTGGTCATCTGCTGGACAAGCAAAGCTTACATAATAAACGAAGAAGCAAATCTTCCATACGACTTTTCAGGAATTTCAACATAACCCAGGAATAAATTTCGAAAAAATAGAACGTCTGCACTATGTGAGAGAAACCTAGAAGCTAGTAATCAAACTAGATCTAACAACATTAACGAAGAGGTATAACCTCTTTTGCAAGCTAAAATAATGAAGTATTTAACTCGCGAAGAACTTAATGAGCAAGGTATAATACATATCGCTATAATGTCCGATCTAATTCGCGACGCGGAAAACATAATAGAGTATTTAATATATATTCGACAAGGGGCAATACATCCCAAATTAATGCCAATACATGATATTATCCAGCAATTGAAAGAAGCGACGCAACAGATACCGCAGGGATTATATTTTCCATTTCAAGCTCACAACGAACTGGTTAGCTATAGAAAAACTCACACAAATAACTGGGTTCAGCGACAAAACTATTGTCTGTACCGTGTGACGTTTCCCGCTAATTGCACAGCCAAATTACGATTTAATCAATGTAATCGCTTTACCAGTACACGACTATATTTTCATCGCTAGGGAAATAAATAACGAAATAATAGTAGTAGATAGAGAGAAATTAACGTACCTAAAAATGACCAAAAGGGAGTTAGAAAAATGCGACAATTCGCAATATATATATATATATATGCCGAAATTCGATGCCAATCTATCGCGTAAACACAAATGCACCGTGCGAAATGCAAATGCAACACATAACAGCGATACTACCGCCATTGTAATAGCAAACATACATTTTCCACTTACGAATTTTGGATTGCGTTAAATCACCCTCACTCTTGGTTATATTCAATCACCGCCGATCAACAAATAACAATAGAATGCGACGGATGACACAGAGGATAACAATAAGAAATACGGGTAGACTAGCATTAAAAGATAAAAGCAAACTAACAACACGAGACATGACGATACAGTCAAAAGAAATAATATTTGAAACGAACATAGAAACTTACTTACCAGAGTTAAACATAACACTGTTACGCGATCAAAAAACGATGAAAAATAATAACGATACTTTACAAAGTTATCGTAACATGGGATAAAACTAAGCAAATTACAAACGAAATTAGAAGAGGTAAATAATAACATTGAAGAAAACAATCAAAATTTTTTCTCACAAAAACAATTCACATATCCAATGACGTCAAGCGAGATTATTATCATTATTATAATAATTATCGCAATATACATAATTCTGCAGCGAAAAAATAAAAAGAAAGACACCAGACGCCCAATATTCACGATAGACAGTAATCCATGCGAATATCCCAGATCTATACATAAACGTAGCAAGAACATGAAATATTAAAATATGCTTACGAATAACGTAGTATAAGAAAATAAAGATAAAATCAAATAAAAACAACGATATTGTAAACTAGCTAAACGATTGTAATAATGTAATCGGGATAAAAAACTGTAATTGTAAAATAAAGATTGTAACAAAAATATCTATGTAAGAAAACTGCGTACCTCCGTTTTCTTTTTATAACGGGGGAGAGATGTTATAGCCCAAAAAGCTATACACAGTTATTAGTAGATTAAGACATATATTCAAGAAAGTAGACCGCATAACAACCGCGATCTATTTTAACGAAAATGCCGACACAGCAAAACGCGCGCGGCAACAGCGAACGCCAAAAAATTGCTCAGGCGACAGAGATGGCGAAATCACGACAACTTACGTAAAGAAAGCAAAATCTAATTCGAAGATTAAGAAATTAAGAACTAGGTTAATAATTACGAAAATGCAAGCTAAGAACTTCGATCCTAAACTTCTTTGCTCGCACTCGAATCAGAGACACGGAACCCCTGAATCGGCATTAGGCAACAGTCCCTCGAGCCGACACGTGTCCCACGAAACCAAGTTAAAAGAGACTGACAAGAAGAATAGGAGAGTCAGTAACATCGCGAGTCACGTAAGATCGTCCCGGCATATAGTACGCGAGTACGTGAGTACGCGAGTGAAGCCGTGCCGAAACCCGAGACCCGAGACGTTGGGCTGGTCAGTGCCGCGGAATATAACGCGATACGTCACAGCGTTTCAATGGAAACGCTCGAGGAAATAGTAATAATAATTAAGTGTAGTGGTGACATTTGTATATTTTCAATAAATGTGTATATGTATCAATCACAGCAGTAGTGAATTCTTTTAGTGATCTCTGGCTTCCAAGTCTTAATCCGACGAAATCCCGTGGCTCCCATAGAGGGACCCACAACAGCATGCTTAAGGAAAAACAATTATTTAATAAAACAAAATATTAAATAAATAAATAAATAGTCAAACTACGAGCCTAGCAGGATGACAGTAGCAAAATGTCAGTATGACTTTTTTTATTCATAACAAGCATATGTAACATAAATTAAAAACATCATAGCGCTTTCAACCCTGATCGGGTCATCTTCAGTGACAATAAATAAACTGTTACGGTAACGGTCCTAATGCTTAGATACGCAATTGTTGGTTAAAAATTGAAGTAAAATTCTAATGGTCATTATTAACGTCGGACGGTACATAACAAATTTATAGTTGTAAATTCGCGTGGAACCAATGTCATGATGAAATAAKTCTGGTATTGYMACTMGACAAAGGATAGGCATCCGTGTTCCTCAGATAAGATCATTGTCGATCAATCTTTAAATTAATTTGCATAACAATTATAAAAAACCAAACACAATTCTTATTAAATTATAATTCAGAGAACGCTTACCTTACCAGAAATTGATCGATAAATGACAATAATAAGAACATATATCTTCAATACAAACTACTTAAATAGACTGTTATACGTTTAACGGAGCAATAGAAAAACATAAAGAAATTTGCGGTCGCATGTATTTATATCAACAATAGGAGAGTGGGAAAAATTAAAGTTATCCAATGAGACTTATTAGGACGGCGAAAGAGCTTCAATGATTGGAAGATAGAAATCCAACAAAAGGTCCGTATCACTTTGTTTGTTCAGACCATTGCATTGTCTTTTAATATGCACCATTTCCGAAACGATTTTTTTTGTAAAGGATGATTCAATGTCTAGTATTTCTGCCTCGCTCCAATCCATCTCATGTCTATTATTTAATCTATGATTGGATACTACAGACAGTAGTCCATTTTTTTTATTTATATCAGACTTGTGCTCCTTTAATCTTGTCCCGAGCCTTCTTTTCGTTTGACCCACGTAACTACTATTACTATTAGTTCAAGCAATTAATTTTATAAACCACATTATTTTGTGTTATATGTTCTATTTTATCTTTGCCTCTTTTTATGAATTTATTCAAAGTGTTAGGAACAGAAAACGAAACATTGTATCCATACCTTTTTATAAACGGAAGAAAGCCCTCAGAGATAGACTTTACATATAGGATGGTAAAAAAATTCTTTTTGTTTAATTGTAACCGTTGATCATTTCTATTGATCTCCAAATCGAAAGTACTAGCCAATGTCCTAATTCTTCTATTAATTGTTGCAAAAATATAGGGCAACGGAAAACAATTATCCAACAATGTTGCAATCACTGCCCTTAAATTTTTGTCATGGAACTTGGGATGGGACAGCAATATCGTTCTATCAATTAAACTGTAGACAATGCTCCTTTTATGTAATAACGGGTGCCGTGAGTAATAATTTATATATCCTGTATTTGTAGGTTTTTCGTATCTATCAAACAATATCCCTTGGTCGTCCAAAATAACAGTAACATCCAAGAAATTTATTTTATTATCAATGCTCTAAAAAAAATGGACTACTGTCTGTAGTATCCAATCATAGATTAAATAATAGACATGAGATGGATTGGAGCGGGGCAAAAATACTAGACATTGAATCATCCTTTACAAAAAGAATCGTTTCGGAAATGGTGCATATTAAAAGACAATGCAATGATCTGAACAAACAAAGTGATACGGACCTTTTGTCGGATTTCTATCTTCCAATCACTGAAGCTCTTTCGCCGTCCTAATAAGTCTCATTGGTTAACTTTAATTTTTCCCACTCTCCTATTGTTGATATAAATACATGCGACCGCAAATTTCTTTATGTTTTTCTATTGCTCCGTTAAACGTATAACAGTCTATTTAAGTAGTTTGTATTGAAGATATATGTTCTTATTATTGTCATTTATCGATCAATTTCTGGTAMGGTAAGCGTTCTCYGAATTATAATTYAATAAGAATTGTGTTTGGTTTTTTATAATTGTTATGCAAATTAATTTAAAGATTGATCGACAATGATCTTATCTGAGGAACACGGATGCCTATCCTTTGTCTAGTTACAATACCAGAATTATTTCATCATGACATTGGTTCCACGCGAATTTACAACTATAAATTTGTTATGTACCGTCCGACGTTAATAATGACCATTAGAATTTTACTTCAATTTTTAATCAACAATTGCGTATCTAAGCATTAGGATCGTTACCGTAAGTTTATTTATTGTCACTGAAGATGACCCGATCAGGGTTGAAAGCGCTATGATGTTTTTAATTTATGTTACATATGCTTGTTATGAATAAAAAAAGTCATACTGACATTTTGCTACTGTCATCCTGCTAGGCTCGTAGTTTGAATATTTATTTATTTATTTTGATATTTGAGCCAGTGATTTATCGAGAATATTAAATATTTATAAACAGAGTATCCATATTCGTTAAAGTAAACCGAGTTTTAATTATCTATTTATACTTGTAGAAATGCGCTAAGTGAAATTTGTCTTGTTCAATCGATCGATTTGCGTTATTTCAGGACGATTACGCTGAATGCCGCCAAGAAATAACATTAACAAGAAATTAAATTGTTAAGATAAAAAACATGATCAATAATGCATATTTAATGCATTGAACAAAATGATTATTCAGCGAAAAGTTATAAATACAAGTATTGTGAAGAATGTACCAAAACTAATACAAAAAGTTTTTGAATATTCTGTGAAAATTTTGAATGAGAAATTGGGCCATCCAAATAGCTGTTATATTGATTTAAGTCTTTGTGAAGCGATGTCCCTTTCAGTGCAATTATTAGCACCTCATTTCCCAAATGAAGAATATTAAACGTTTAATTTATCGATTTAAAAATTTTTATGAAATGGTGTTAAAACTCGATAAAGCATTAAATTCTGCTGATCTAAATACTTTAAATGAAATAGTAACTTTAGCACAAGAAAAAGCAGATATGTACAAGTATCAGAAACCAGTATAATTTTTTTTATGATGATATTATTTTTAAATATCATAATGCATAAATATAATAATTTAAAGCTTTGACTAAACAGTCAATAGATGTTTGTGTATCATGTGAGAGACTCTATTATAAAAAAAATGTTTCTCAAATTAGTAAACTTCAAACACAAAAAGATATTCCAACTTGGAGAGATTTAATGGCGTATGTAGAGCAACGAAAAATCAATCCCCAATACAGGGTGGGCACCACCCACTTCACTTCTCATGCGCAGGTAGAGGACGTTAAACTGAGTAGAAAAGTCCTCTACTATTTTGCAATTGACTCAATAGTTAACGAGATATTAATTTTTGAATATCGCTGAATGAGGATATATCCGCCCGGCTCACCTCCTATTGCAAGCGCTCGGCGATGTACGCCCGTTCCGCGTCTCTAGGCGCGCTCATGCGTAGCAGGCGTAGCCATTGCCGCAGTAAATAACTCCGCTACCCGAGGTAATATCTTCTCTTAACACATTTGAAAAAATGCTTATACAGAAAACTAAAGCTTTTCAAACTGTTGTTAAAATGGAAACAGTTAGTAATAAAAAAATACCTGAAAGATCAAAAATACAAAAAGGTAGAACATTTCATTACCATTTTCTTTACAACAGACTTTGAATAAAATATGTTCTGACACTGATAAACATAAATAAACATAAATTATGAACTGCATTTTATAATTTGAAATATTCCGACTAAATCAAAAATTATCTGATGAGGAAGATTTAGTGAATATTAAAAAAGTATTTGGAGCGCTAATATGGTTGAAAAACAATAATTCTTTATATTCTCATATTATACAGGATGTCCGTTAAAAAAGGTCGGAACTATGATGGGAGCATGGAACAAGTCAAGGAGAACAAAAAAGTCTTATATCATTTATCCAACTATCATAGCTCGGAATGGGGGTCCGCGTTACGCATCGCTCGTGCGTAGCCATTGCCGCTTGTAATAAACAAGTCCCTGCGCGCCTAGCAACCTTGTTGGCAAGGTGGCCGCATCTCGTCGCGCGCTTGCATTAGCCAGTAGGCCGGGCTTATATGGCGATTTTTAATAATTAATAACTCATTAACTATTGCGAAATTGGCAAAATGGTATAAGACTTTTTTGTTCTCCTTGATTTCTTCCAGGCTCCCACCATGACCTTTTTTGACGGACACCCTATATATATATGAAATGTATATAAGTTGTCCCATTTTAACTTTCACACCGAAATATCTCGAAATATATAAAAGATACGGAAAAATGTTATAAACAAAAGTTATAAATTCGAAGGGAATCATAAAAGAATATCATTGGTTTGACCTTGAATAGCGATGCCAAAGTTATTTTGAATTTTTTAAATGGAATTCCCGAGCTTTTACTGCACATTATTTTAGTCCTTCTTGAGATCTTTCCAAAACATTATATTTAATTTGGATCGACCGTTTAGAAGTTATTGAGGTTTATATGGTATCCAACCAACAAAGATTGGTGGTTGTAATCCAACTAATGAAGATAAGATCGAGGGATAATCTGGCCAATTAAGACAAGATCGATATATAATCTGACCAACAATAACAAGATCGATATATAATCCAGCAAATTAAGATAAGATCAAGAAATGATTCGGCTAACTAAGGCAAAGTCAAAAAACGATCGGGCCTGCTAAGGCAGGATACTTTGTCGTCATTACGTATTATCTTCGGAATTAAATGTTCAAAATGTGCATCATTATTTTCCAAGCACAAATTCAGTCTGTATCTAAAGTTTCATAGGACTTCTCTGAGTATTTGCGGCGTTATCGCTTGACAGGTTTTTCTGATTCTGTCCGTCATGTCTAATCTCGTGGTTGGTGCTTCCTGATATACAGCATTCACATAAATAATAATCCCTATAAATAGTAATCAAGGATTGATCCGGTGATCTCGAAGATTACAAGATTGGTTCTTTCCGTCCTATCCAATAATTTGAATATTGCTCATCTAAAAATATCCAAACATTTTGAGAGTAATATGCTGTGGTACCATCATGTTGAAACCAAAACCTCTGGATCATCCAGTAGAACGGACATCCAGTGGAATGTCCTCAAAATATATGGGCAAATAACTTTGAAGGAATTCTAAGTAAATTGGACCATTGATAGTACGTTCAAAAAAATGTGGGCCAATAATTTGACCATTACATATCCACATGTGAAGATTTCAACGATGCTGAATGAGCATCTCTCGATACCAGTGAGAATTTACTTTCACCAATAATAACTATTTAATCTATTGAGACTGCCGTTGTTATAAAATGTTGCTTCGTCACTGAAACAGACATTCCAAAATCTGGATTCTGCTCCAATATACCGAGTGTCCATTTATAAAATTGAACTCTTAGTCTACAATCATTTTTACTCAATGCCTATATCAAGATGATGTGGTGAAAATGAAATTGTATGGAGTGTAACATTCGAGACGTAGATCAAAGGATTCATAATTCATTCTATTTGTCGAATACTGATGTGTGGATTGAAATGGACCATGTCTGAAACTGTGAGGAATCTAAGGTATTATTTGGTTTGAAAGCCAATTTATTTGTCTCTGTACGATGTAATGTATTTCTGCGAGTTCTTCTTTCAATATTTATCTCTTGTCGAGTACTTGGATGGCGACAATTAGCTCAACCGGGATGACGGAAAGCACGTCTGTAATTCCCGTTGCATTTGCCAAGAATCAGCAGGATATATGTCATTTGGTAAATAATTTTCTATTCTTTAAGTACAAGAATTTATCAAGACCTAAGTTCGTCGAGACAAAACTCATAAAATCTAAAAAGATTTTTTACCAGACTTACCTCTTTATTTCAGAAAAATTTATGCATTAGTAACAATTTGCTGAAGTAAAACTTCGAGAACCTCTTTGGAATATCCAATTAAACGTATCTAATTATTTTGTATTGTAGTAATAATTGACGTCAAATAGAAAAAAGCTTAATATTGAAAATGATTCATGTTAAAAAACAGAAGAATGATGTTAATGACATCAATGATACAAAATTAGATTTAATTAAACAAAGTTCCTTCGATTTTGCTTTAGTTGGTCGGATCATCCCTCGATCTTGCTTTCATTAAATGGATTAATCACCGATCTTTGTTGATTGGATACCATATAAACCTCAATAATTTTAAAATGGTTGATCCAGAGTAAATTAAATTAGTGTTTTGAAAAGATCTCAAAAAGGACTAAGTGGTTTCATTTAAAAAATTCAATGTCATCTTGACCTGATTTTGGCGGCTCCAGTCAAGATCAAACCGGTGGTATGCTCTTATGTTCCCTATCGAACTCTACAACTTTTGTTTGAAACATTTTTTCATATCTTTTGTACATTTCGAGATATTTGAATGATGTGAATGTTAAAATGGGATACTATATACATATTGTATATATATATATATATAAAATATATATTTATATTTAAAAATTAATAACAAGGGCAATGAACCAAGCAAGGAGTTAGTGCTTTACAATATTATATTTAAAACAAATTCCATAATTTCGCAATAAAATATATTGTAAAAACGTTTACATCAAGCTATCTTCATTGACGCAATTTACGATAATTAAAAACTAGAAGTAATCGTTCGCAAAAAGTACATCGTGTGGTGTGTGGTCCTTGGACACATAGTCGAAAGAATAATAACAGGAAGGCGAAGTCATGTGAGTGGTCGGTAAGAGTGCCAACACAGAATCTCTTTACCAGTTTCATTTAGAAAAAAAATACACAAAAAATTTTTTACGTATCCTGTGGACAGCTTTCTTTACTATTGACACTCTCACCGATCATTCACATGACTCCGCCTGAAGTTATTACTACTTCTAATTTTTAATTATTGTAAGTTGCGTCACTGAAGATGACTTGATATAAGCCGAAACATTTAATATTGCGAAATTATGGAATTTATTTTAAATATAATATTGTAAAGCACTAACTCCTTGCTTGGCTCATTGCTCTTGTTAATAATTTTTAAATTTGAATTTCACTGTTATATATTTATATATTTTCATATATTTATATTATATATTTTATGTTATGATATATTTATGTATATTCAAATATATAAAATATATATAATATACAAGATGAATCAGTTAATGTGTGTGCGTGTGCGTGTGCGTGTGCGTGTGCGTGTACGTGTGCGTGTGCGTGTGTGTGTATGTGTGTGAGATTACGATGTTCCGAAATTCTCTTTAGTTTACGTACATACATCGCATCGTAGGTTACAATATATTTTATAAAATACATTTTTATTTTGACGTTTTGGGAAGAGTCTTTGTAAACGTTGATAACTCCCTCTGAAGTTATTTAATTTAAATTTAATTTAAAAAAGAGATTCTCGTTCAAATCGCTTGTAAAGCGATTTAAAAAATTTTTCTGAAATACTTGATAAATACGGAATATAAACCACAGGATGTGATCAGGTTTATTTTATAATTCTTTTTTATTTTTTAAAGTATTATAATTATTTTCTACTAACAAGGGAATCTCGCGAACTCGAAAATTCTGATTTTGATGAAACTTTACACACATGTAGGAGGAGAAATAGATGAATTTAGAAATTATCTGTTGCGGCACAAAAACGGTTCTAAGGGATGAAATCACCCCTTATGTGAAGAGGATTTTTTTGCGTTTGATGATATATCTTGAAAATTATTCAAGATATTAAAAAATGTTTCATACAAAAGTTTTAGGATACAAACACCTCTAATTAATGGCATAAATAAAAGTTAAAAAAAAAATTTTTTTAATAAATTTTTTTTAAATTTTTTCAAAAAAAAATATTTTTTTAAATTTTATTTACATTGTTAAACAGAGGTAATTTCACCATAAAACTTTTGTATGAGACATTTTTTTATATCTTGACTAACTTTCGAGATATATCGAGAAAAGCAAAAAGGCGCTCTACATGTGAGAGATGGTTCCTTCCCCTAGAATCGCTTTTAAGCAGCAACTAAGATTTTGTAAATTTATATATTTATTCTCCTACATGTGAAGTTTTATCGCAAAAACATCTTCATTTAATTACATGAATACAATTTTTAAAAAATAATTTGTTTCAAAAATTTATTTTTTGAATCTCTTATGTGAAATATTCGTTGCTTTTATATAAAATATCCGTATTAAACATTATTCTTATATAAATATTTGCACTAAACGTGCACGATTTCTATTATTGATGATGTTCTCCACAAGGATCATCTTGTTGACAACGTTTCCTATAATGTATAAAAAAATTAATTAAAAACATTAGTAATACTATATATAGAAATATTTATATAATAAACATTATTATAATTATCTAGATAAAAATCTTTACTTACATAAAAAAAAACCTATATTTCGTAGTGTTTACAATCATGATATTGCTCATAAAAATGATGCATACAAAAATATTTCTTGCACCAAGAACATCGTATTATAACAGGTGCGTCACATACACCGCGTGGTATATCTTTTCCGGAGAAACAAAAGTCTACTGGATTTTCAAACTGTGATGACCGTTCTTCGATGTAGCCACTTTTAAACCAGGCATATTTGACAAGCTTATGAAATTGTGGAGAGGATAACTGTATATGCATTAAGGATTGTAATTTAATGATATTATTTCTCAAATGCAAATTAATATCATAATTTAAYAACAAAACGCGATHACTRAATGTCCTCACAAAATTTTTCSATATTYTAAATCCGTAAACATCAAGAGGTTGAATCATTCCTGTAGCTTTTTTTGGTATTGTTAAAATCCGTACATCTTTATCTTTAGGTATAAATTCCTGTAGACTCGCGGGACAATGTCCGTTCCAAGAATCTAATAATAACACACTAAAGCTTCCAGTTGCGGGTAAAAATACATTTGTAAACCAAGACTGAAAGTGTTGTGTAGTTAATTTTCCTGATTTTGATGCTGCGATAAAAATATTTGCAGGTCTAAACAAAGTCTCTTTTACACGTGGTCCAAAACTTCCACTGATTTCATTCAATACCAAATAAAGAGGTGATAGTAATTGCCCACTTGCAGAAATTGTAGGCATAATGGTATAGCTATGCGTAATTGCTGATTGTGATTGAACTACTGTTTCGACTGTTTTCACACCTTGTGTTGTCAGTGTCCTGCTTGAATGTATTTCCAAGTTGAACGCACTTTCGTCTGCGTTACAGATATTTTGTATTTCGAGAAGATCTATAAATGATTTCACAGAACTTATAAATTCTTGGCAATGCAATTTGTAGTTGTTCTTGATTTGTCTTTGATGAACGGTTTATAAATTTGGTTATTTTTCTTGACACAATTCCATGCTTTCTTTTAAAATTTAATATCCATGTTGCTCCTGCTTTAAAATGAAGAAAATTAATTTCTTCTTTTGCTTCTAGTGCCCATYGTCGCAAATCTAAATCATGAATAATTTTGTTTTCGTCGTTAGCATTTCTGAATTTTTCCAAGACATATTCAGAAATATATAATAGTTTTTTTCTATGAGTACCATCTTTTTGTAGAGAAAGTTCCCATTGATACAGCTGCAGCAAGGACTTTACCTTTTTAAACCGATGCTGTACAGTTGATAAAGAATAACGTGCCTTTTTTCCACTTTTCCAAAATTCAACAGCTTTTTTATTTATAATTTCGTTCTCTTCCGATGTACAACTATCTTCTTCCTCATTTTTGTTTTCTTCAAGTTCTTCTATTTCATCAGCTGCGACAAATTCTGCTTCAGATAAGTTTAAGTCTCAATAGTTTTCAAATTCTAATGTAGTACTAGTCTGCATAGTAAATGATAGTCATTCATTAAATTTTTTATAATATCCTTTATCATCCTGTATCATGTAATGATACAGGATTCGATTTCTTTTTCATTTATAGGTGTTTGTGGAATATTTGAAATTTGGAACGAAACAATTAACATATTAAGAACATTTGCAGGATTTATGTGTAACATTTTGCTTTGTTATTCCAAAGATATAGACAGTTCTTAAGAAAATTAAATCTTTTATACTTCAATGACACGTTAAACTTGCTGGATACATTTTATACTGTATAATACTGTATAATACGCAATATTTCCGATTTATATAAAGTATTATCTTATTCATTATCTTATTTTACCTTATATTATCATTATCTTATCAATTTATTTATATCTTCATATTAGAGTCTTTCAAACTTGGCGAGAGACACGACCGTATTTTTTGATATGATAAATTATCACAAAATATTCTCACGTACATTGTACTTTGCATTGCGATTAGGCATAAATGAGTAATATGTACGTGTTATAACATTAATATTTCATATAAATAAAATTAATAACAGATTGCGAATTTTATATTTTACATGTTGCATATTGCATACATATTATATCACGTACATTCAAAATAATTTACAAAATATTCTCACGTACAATGTATTCTGCATTATGATTGCATAAATGAGTAATATGTACATGTTATAAATGAATAATATGCTGTTGATACATGGTGACTTCATGATTCTTATGGAGAATTATGCACGCTGTTCGTCACTTATTCTTCACTTATAATTATTATTTTTGTTTAATACAGATATTTTGTATAAAAGCAACGAATATTTCACATAAGAGATTCAAAAAATAAATTTTTGAAACAAATTATTTTTTAAAAATTGTATTCATGTAATTAAATGAAGATGTTTTTACGATAAAACTTCACATGTAGGAGAATAAATATATAAATTTACAAAATCTTAGTTGCTGCTTAAAAGCGATTCTAGGGGAAGGAACCATCTCTCACATGTAGAGCRCCTTTTTGCTTTTCTCGATATATCTCGAAAGTTAGTCAAGATATAAAAAAATGTCTCATACAAAAGTTTTATGGTGAAATTACCTCTGTTTAACATATGCAAATTAAATTTAAAAAAAAATTTTTTTTTGAAAAAATTAAAAAAAAATTTACTAAAAAAATTTTTTTTTAAACTTTTATTTATGCGATTAATTAGAGATATTTGTATCATAAAACTTTTGTATGAAACATTTTTTGATATCTTACATAATTTTCAAGATATATCGTCAAATGCAAAAAACTCCTCTTCACATAAAGGGTGGTTTCATCCCTTAAAATCGTTTTTGGGCCGCAACGGATAATTTCTAAATTTCATCTATTTACCCCCTCTATATGTGTATAAAGTTTCATCAAAACCAGAATTTTCGAGTTCGTGAGGTTCCCTTGTAAGTAAAAATTACAGACGTAAATTAAGAGTTGTGTTAAATGATTTCTTGACATTTTTGTAAATTCGGTCAATTTTCATATATAAACATATATAATTTTATACAAAATATGTCCAATATGTTTTTCTTCTCACAATTTCTTATAAAAATGATTTCTGTTTATACAAGCTAAATAATGATAAGAAGGACTAAAAAATAAATAATAAAAATTAATAAAGAATAATTTTAATTTTGTTTTTTTGTAAAAAGTAAAATTTGAAAAAAATAATGAATTGCTCATATATATTCTTACATATAATTTTTCTGTACAATTGTTACTTTTATATATGTTTGATTATGTATAATTATACATATATGTGCAATTTATTCTTTTCTTCAAACTTTTATAAAAACATTTTATAAAAATCAATGCTAAATTTTTTAATGCTTTTTTAAATGCTTTATTTTTTAATTATTTCTTCTTATTTTTTAGCCTATATACAATCGGAAATTATTTGTGAAAAAAAACATATATGACACTTGTATCTACATCTTGTATATAACTATGTTGAAACGAACCAGGCTTTCGATTGGCGCGGTCTAGCTCGCGGAACGTTCCAGGGATCGAAAGCGGTCGGGGAAAAGAAAGAAGGCCAGCGATTAAAGAATACAAAAACAAATCTTTATTCAGCGTAGACGCGAGAAGGACGTGGATTGCAATAGCAGAATGCGTACG
>JANQDE010000270.1:47092-57412 GCA_037157785.1 Cephalotes varians
GGCGCTGAGATAAACAATATTCAGTCGAGCGGGATGTTTATCGGCGAAGTTCGGGATTCTTCGGGCGCCCCTGTTTAGTTATTAGCTCTTTTCCCGGCAAAAGATATACTGGGCGCACCGCGCCGTAACGTCCGAACGGCGGAACGTTCTTCTAGCTGTTGTTCGGCTAGGGACGATGCTATTCTAGGGTGCATCGTTACAATGTATTTTTATATATTTAAAATTTTTTGCCAGGAAGAATTATTTGATTAACAATTTTTAACTTCTCTGTTGTGTACCATTTTTTTCAGGTTAATAATGGACTAACATCTCTAGGTAATTCAACAGCATTGAATGATATACAATTTTTATTTTTTTGACACTATTGATCCTCATCACTGGAACTTGTGTGAAATAATAATAGTAGTAGTGAATTGGCGAGTGGGCCTACGAAATGCCCTAGTGTCACCTAGATCTGAACGATTCTCTGTAATCCCGCTGATTAACAAGGCTAGCAGTTCCAGCCTATTGTTCAACACCAGGCTTAGAAGATTGCTTATCCTTTCTATTGCTAAATCCCAGGTTTCGAGAAACGGCTTTAGAATCTATATCTTTTTAAGAGAGAGCGCAAGGCAGCAGCAAAGGTTGTCCTTACACCTTTTTTCTGCACAGTCGACGATCTTTTTTGCTCAGCAAAGCTGAGATTGTATGAGTGACCTCTAAAGTCACATAGCCCAAGGAGGAATCAATCTACGGGGAGGGGTTGTTATCCCCACGCCCGAGGGGGATTGTTATCCCCACGCCCAGTCGTCCTTCTCTGGGCTTGGGACCTCTATACCGGAGTTTTAGATATTATTTAGATTAAAATCCGTATGTGCGTGGATTTGAACTCGCGAATCTTGCGACGCTTCACTTATGAGTCCGTCGCCTTCGCACGGAGCCACACGACATCCCAATTTGTGTGAAAATATATTGCGATCCTCTATTGAAAATGACTTAAAAAAAAATTGATTGATGAATCATTTAGATTCATTATTTGTAATTTATTTCAATAATATACTGCATTGAATTTTTATTATATACGCACTAACTACAGCATTTGATTCTCATTTGTCTTTTCTTTGTTCTGTTGTTTTAGCTTTTTCTTCATTTATTTATATTATATTGTTTACAAAATATGCAAAGAAATATTAAATAATGCAATTGTATATGTATACATTTAATTATTGAAATTATTTATATAAATTTTAAAAATATATATCCTTGAATTTTTCATAATTAAAAATATTTTTTATATATAATTTTCTAGCGGAACTAAATGCTTCGGTTCAAAAGTGGAGAGAAATAAAGGATGATGACATCAATGAAGAGACCAAACAATCTCTTGTAAAATACAATCGTTTCCTGGCTTGTATGTTAGAAAAGGACGGAATGGTAATAATTTGTTATGATTATTATATTAATAAATAATTGCATACAAAGTGATAACAGTTACAACAAAGCAATCATTAAATAGCTTTCTTTCAATTATATTTCATTGAAATGCATACTAAATGTGTTTTATATTCTATTTTTTATGGCATAAGTGTGTTATAAAAAATGATCTGAAATTTTTATATTTACATTTTATATTTTGCTTTGCTTAAACTTTCAATTCAATTTTTCAAAATACTTAGAAATGTAATCAAATATAAAAAATATATAAATTTATTCGATTAATGTATAATAAATTAATGTATAATAAAATATGCGCAGAATAACGGAAAAAACAATAAATAATTGTTAATAAATATAAATATGCTGGATTTTCATTTGACGAATGTAGAAATAATTGAAGCACAGATGGTCAGTTCAAAGGATTTATTTGCACTGAATATCAACGCTCGATTTCACAAAAGGATTTATGTTCGATCTATTACGACGCATGCGCGTTAGTCAAGATAATTCCGTTTCTAGATAAATTTAGACTTGATATTATTGCTTGATATATTGCTCAACATTCTTTCCGGGGTTGGGAGTATGTTGAAGGAACTTCAATAAAATAAACGGCAGTTTAGAGCAATATTACAAACTCGTCACAAAAATTTCGATAGGACAAACCAAAATATAACGCGGTTTTACGATTAATGATGACTCGTGGAAGTTAATAAATAATGGATATAATGAGTCAACACAAAACAAATTAAAATAAAGTAAAAAAAAATTGAAAGGTATAATCGTTGACGACGATGGGTCGATAATCGATTGTAAGCGCGCTGGGTATTTTCTCTAGTTTTAGTTATTTTAAATTGGTAAGCGAAAAATGGGAGGTAGCTGCTGCGCTCTGCTTCTTGAAGTAGTAAAAGGGTCGTAGTGGAAGACTCTCAACGTTTTAGTTTTAAAAAGGAAGGAAAACGTTTTGTTGATTCAATCTCTTGTGTACGCGCCAAATAAATACATTTTGGTACTAAAAAGGCATAAAACAGAGTTCACTGATTAAAACCCTAACAAAAATAAACAATCAAATAATATCAAGATTTTGAGCCTTTAGTCGAGCTCGCCATTAGCTGGATAATAGACAGATTTTGCTCAACGTTCTTCGATGTAAACCTGTAGACGTACGAAGCAACTCGTACGATATTGTCCTTCCTGCAGTACGTTTCAACAATTCTCCCCAATATCCACCTTGATGAAGGCAAATTTTCCTCCTTGAGAAGCACGAGAGCTCCGACATTTAAGTTTGGGAACTTTCTATTTGGTAAATCTCTTTCTGATACATATTGCTCCAGCAAGACCATAGGTGTTGTTGAATGGATTGGACTCGCTGCCAATTAGAAAGTGGTAGAATCTTTCTTCTTTGATATGCTGCAAAGTGGGTTTGGCACTATTATGTAGCTTCTTCTTATGAAAAAATGAACGATAGTCAGAGGAGAGTAATCATTAGGATCGGCGGATAACGGTGAAAGTGAATTCAGTGTGACTTCAACTTGCACCAGTAAAGTATATAGTTCTTCATAGAGCAAGTGAGCACTTCCGGCCGCTCTTTTTAAATGCATTTTTACTGATTTAACTCTTGCCTTTCAAACTCCTCTAATGGAGAATAGGCGGGAATAAAGTGCCACTGTAGACCAAAATCAACCATAATCTCGCCTAAATTCTCGTTCTCTTTGAGTAAAAATTTAACTCTTTTAGCTCATTATGAGTTCTGATATAATACCATTGTTGGAGTGCACATGCTGAGGCCATCCGAGCGACAAATCTGCGAAGGACAGATATAAAAGATTTTATTCTGTCAGATCAGAGATAATTTTCAAATAAAGAACCTTAGTGAGAAAACAAACAAACAAAGCACCAATGCGCGCGCGCGCGCGCGCGCACACACACACACACACACACACACACACACACACACACACAAAACGATTTTTTCGTCTTCTCTTTTTATCTTTTTTAAAAAATGGGCTTTCATAATCTACTTCAATGTTGAAAAAGAGAGGGGGGGATAAGAATCGCACACGACTCGAGCAGGTTACTCATACTAACCGACACGAAACGAACGACAACGGGATTTGCTCTGAAGCATGTTACACAATCTTTAACTATTTTTCGGACCAAACTTCTACCTATTGGCCAGAACCTTTCACAAACGGATGCCATTAACCCATTCTTCAGCAAACACATTCTCACATCAGTCGTATAAATTTCTCATAACGTGTGTTATATATTAGAAATAACGGATACATCACATGCTTCAAAATATCGACGTGCATGTTCTCAAATTTGTCATCCTTACGACAGATAACAGTTACAAAAAAATCATAAGCATGAAATCTGGTAACATATACGGCATTTTTACGTAACTCTTATGTTTAAAATCATATAACACTCATAAATACTTTTTATATCATTAATGTCACATGCTCTTCGCGGTTAGATCTCGGTTATGAAGTATATACGTATAGAAACATGTATCATCCATGGGTAGTTTTCTTGTTATTAATATCACAAATATCTTCAATAATTACATCCAGATTATGAAACATAGGAAAGGATATTTATAAAACGGTTATGAATAATTTTCATATTTATTTTTTCATTTATAGAATGTTATATATGTACATGAGTATATTTCTTTATAATAATATAAAAATATAACATTTTTTATAATAATATGAATAATATAAAATACAAGTAATATGAAAACGAAGTATTAAACTGTGAAAAATCAAACAAGTGTAGTAAGCAAAAGAAAAAATGTAACAGCAATAAAAAATACACTTTTTAAACGTTTACATTATCGTTTATATCGTCAACTCGGATTGGCACAGATTTTTTTTTTTAGTCTTGCAAATTTTTATGTCCCTTGACGAAACCATTCTTTGGCTTCATCCTCAAATACTTTGTCAATACAAGAATAAGATTTCACTGCAATATAATAAGAAAAAAGAAAAACTTTTATAACCCTTCATGTATTCTTTATATCTATATTATAAAATTCCTAAAATGTAATATAATAATAAAATACTATTTTCTAAGTTATTAAAGTTTTTTAAATTTTAAATTATTATTAATATTCATTTATTTATTAATATTCATTTATTTTAAAATTGCTATTAATTATTACGTTATTAAATATAAGAAGTATGTCATTAATTAAATAAATTGCTTATATTATAAACATGTTTTAAAAAACACACACTACAAATAATAAAAAATCGAATCTCACCTTTAATCACGCTGATAATGTTCAGATCATTTACTTTAAAATTCCCTCTTTATCCGCACCATGAGCAATCTTTGCAGCTGATCCAAATACCTTGCTTAACATTCGAGTAATACATTCCTTGGCGCTATTACCTCCAATTTGTGCAAGATATAAAACCTATTAAAAATGAAATAAATTTACAAATTTTTTTTATGAAAAATTTTCAGACAACAATTTTTTTTGTAACAAATAATTGACATCTATAAATAAAATACTAAGTATTCAATAATGTAAGTAATAATGACGTATTTAAAAGAGAAAATTACTCACCAATCGAAATCGTATGTTCCCAATCAATATATGTGCCTCGAATTCCTGAACGTCTTCAATTGTTTTCAACGGCAGCAATGCTGCTAAGTCAGAATCATTATTGTGCCTCTCTGGTAACATTTGTGTATTAACAATTTTTTCAATTGTATTCAAGCAGCCATTAATGTTTCTCAAAGTAAAATTTATTTCTCCCATTTGTTCAACCATTTTTTGAGAAGTTTCTGTAAAGCATTATTTATGATATTGATATTGTTGTATTGAATTATGAATGTTCGAGGTACGTACGCTTTATGAATTCCATCAGTCCTTTAATTTACAGTGATATTGACTTGTCTAAAATGGTTTTATGACATAAGGGTAATAGTTTAGTAAATAATAGTTTAATTAATCCTTTAGTTACTGTTGGCGCCTAAAGGTGCTTTAAAAATTTGATTTCGGTGTACTGTTGGCGCCTATAGGCGCTAATTCGATCTGTTGACCCAAAGGCGTCTATAGGCACTCAATTCACGCTGCTCGAAATGTATAAAAATATAATATAAATGAATATAAATGCAATTCAATGTTTTGATTATTTCAATATACTTTCTCAGAAATGCACGCTGATGCAAAATTCCGTCGTTCTCAGTGTAGATTGCAATTGACTTTCTGCCGTAGCCAAAGAGTTAAAATAGCTTCAGTTTTACATATTTCGAATAGTATTATTAACCGCACTTATCAATAATATAATCACGCATAAAACCATCCAAGGGAAAAAATGTATCCTCAGTTACGTTGCTATTATTATATGGGTCAATAGTTTTATTTGACTTCGATAATTTTTCTGAAAATAAAAAGAAATGTTGGGGTAATTCTTTAAAATTGATGTTTAAATATGCTTAATAATATTATTTGAGCTAGAGAGCGAGTGAAATAAAATAATTAAATAAAAACCTTCGAGTAAATTTATATTGACAGGGACATTGTTTAATATTTTTACTTTTTTATTTGAAACGGGAGTATTATTATTGGAGTGAGGAAATCCATTGTTGTTTTCAAGTCCGGTGGATTATGTTTAAATTTTTATCTGTTAGAACATCAGATTCGTCAGAAGCTATATAATTATCCGCAACAAATAATTCTATTATTATTTTTGATTCATCAAAAAAAATTGAGAAATAAATGCAATATTATTTTTAATAAAAATTATGAACTCAGATGTATCTCAAATTCTTTATAAAAAATGATAAAATAAAACGATTTATAGCAGTGGTCGCAACGAAATGCCCTTTTCGAGCCGATTTCTGAAGAGACGCCTACTGTCCTCCCCACTACCGTTCAACGCTCGGCGGCCGAGCCGCCGAGCGCGCGTGTGACGCTATGTCTCAAGAGCGTCTCCATATCAGAAATATGATGGAATCGCCCTTCCGTCAAACTATTATTAAAACACTAAATTGTTTATATTATTAATGTATTATACATGTTTTATAATAACATAGTTGTGACTTTACGTGTATGTGTAGTTTTATAATAATGTATAATAATTAGTTTYGATAATAGCTTTCCACATCACCCGTGAGGTACTATTATTGATGCGTTTATATATATTATAAAATATATTATTATAAACTATATTATTATAAAACATATATAATACATTAATAATATAAACAATTTAGTGTTTTAATAATAGTTTGACGGAAGAGCAATTCCGTCATATTTTTAATATGGGGACGCTCCTGAGGCATAGCGTCACACGCGCGCTCGGCGGCTCGGCCGCCGAGCGTTGAACGGTAGTGGGGAGGACAGTAGGCGTCGCTTCAGAAATCGGCTCGAAAAGGGCATTTCGTTGCGACCACTGATTTATAGTATCAATATACGATGTTCCATTTTTGCGTATTACGCTTGTTCTATTATAATCGAATATAGTATTTTCGGTATTTACCCACAAAATCCCAGAAATGATCAATTATGCTACTGGTAAGACTTACGAGATTAGTAGCAAAATTTTCAAGGTATAAGTACACTATGCATTCATAAACATATTTTATTATTTATAAAAAAGCTATGTCAGCCGTTCGCTTACTCCCCGATTTTCGTTTTTTAGATATCGAATAGTTTTTGTTAAAAAGTAACAATAGCACTATCCTAACGTCAACCTCGTTATAGAAGTTTTTAACACATTAAAAAACAACATTAACAGTTTTACCTTTTTTTTTTTTTTTTCTTTTTTGATGACTCAATCTAATTCTTCTGTGTTTTATTTTCTATGTTTCCTCTGCTTCCTCTATTAGCGCCAAATTATTTGAAAAGCTAAATTTTTTTATATTTTGTTAGTGTATCCACGGACTCATCACCACTTGACAATCCATCAGCCTTTTGCCGAACCATGGAAAGATCATTTAGCAAAAAAAGAAATTCTCGAACAAGTCAATTATTCGAAAAATTAAATACTCTTTTATTACTAAACTTTATTACTAAAATATTAATATATCAATCTTATATGATTATTGGTACACTTACCGTAAAATCCAACGAATTCAATATCGTGCAATTGCCATTTCTTTTCATTACATTTATCTGGCACAGTTCTCTTATACTTATATGTGGACCTACATTTTTTGTAATTAGCCACCAGCATTGTTTTAAATCTTCTGAAAGCCAGCAAGACAGTACTTCCGACGAAGATTCCAACTCTGTGGAGCTATCGTTCACAAAAGTAACGACAGCGTACGGCTTCATTTATGGCATTCAAGATAATAATCTGTATAATTAACAAAATGATTTAGAAAACGTGTAATTTTAACCACGCAGTATCAATGAACAATGAGGTTACATTACTCTGTCTAACCAAATTCACGAAGCGATAGATGCTCGTGCCGCGGCCGCGTAGTCCTTTGTTCCCGCAATTGAGACGGAAAACTTTTGAGCCGGGGAGGGGGAGGAGGAGGAATCGCGGATTGGGTCCTCGCAGGGACGGATATTAATTACTAATGGAATATTCGAAATTCAACAAGATTTGTATTTTATTTTATTTCAAGATTATTGCAAGTATACATTTCTGAATACTGTATATAAAGGTACCTCAAGACGTATTCGTCTTCATATTCGTTCCAAATTACAGGTGGAAAATTAAAATTCCAATTGCAACAATACTCAAATATTTTGTATTTGTGTCATTTCAAAATCCTTATATATATATGTCTCTTATGAATAGTATATAAAAGTGAATTGAACTGCATAATATCTTATAAAAATTATGTAATGATTTACATTATTGTTCATGGAGTAAAAGTATAATAATGCTTTTTTCATCACTTATTGGAATATTTATACATTTTTCTGCAATTTGTGATGCATCAATTGTTTCAATTGTATAATTCTGATTTGCTATTACCTTAATGTTAAGAAAAGTAGAATTACACGGTACTTGAAAAAATGGTTGCTCAATATTTATGAAATTTTTTCCCCTTAAAAATAATTTTCCATCTTTGATAAAAGATCTTTTTTGAATAAGTGTAATTGTTAGGATTATAGGGCAGAGTAATCTATTTATTTAAAATAATGAATATTTATTCACTCTTAACGCACAGTGTACAGATCTCTTATTGAAGAAGACGGGTACGCGACATGGACAATACAGAGAGAAACTAGATACTACTACTTGTCGATCTTCAGACTCTTATTCAAGAGTGACATCTAGTGTACAGAGTAGGCAGGGCGTGCGCCCCTTTTAAAAGAAACATTATGCTCAGGACTCTTGTATCCCAACACTCCCTCTCAAGATCCCGAACATATGACCTTGATCCGTTGATTTTCGTACAATTCCGAATTCCCGGATACATTTCTCATGGGACGGTGATGCCAATCCCTTCGTTAATACATCAGCTGGCATTTCTTGTGAACACATGTATTCCAAGTTTACGGTACCATTTTCAACTGCCTCTCGCACGAAATGGTGTTTCACATCAATATGTTTCGTTCTTGAATGAAATACAGGATTCTTCGCCAGTTTATGAGATCCTTGATTGTCGTTGAAAATCGTTATAGGGGTCACAGGCAACTCTAGCGCTTCACTGATAAAACGTTGAATGTGCATTGCCTCCTTCATTCCATCAGCAAGAGCTGATAGCTGATATGATATGCTGTATTCGGCTTCGGTCGAAGAAAGCGCCACAGTCTGTTGCTTTCTCGATTCCCAACTAGTAATTCCATTCGCGATTTTAAATGCATAACCGGTGTACGATTTTCGATCCTTGACACACCCAGCCCAATCAGCATCGACATATCCAATGACCGGGCTGTTGGTCCTAGTGTACATTATTCCGTAGTCCAGTGTACCTTTGATATAACGTAATATTCTTTTGGCCGCAATCCAATGCTCATTTCCAAAATTATTGTTGAATTGGCTCAATGAATTCACTGCATATGAGATGTCTGGCCTCGTGCAGGTAGATAAGTACATGAGACTTCCAATTAACTCACGGAAAGGATAATCCTCTTCACTCAACAGTTCGCTAGGTTCTCCTAATTTTTGTGAGATATCGATAGGAGTTTTAACAGGATTGCAGTCTTCCATACCAAACTTTTGCAGTAGACTCTTCGAATATCCGTTCTGGCAAATAAATATACTTTCATGATTTTGAGTAAACTCGAGACCAAGGCAATAATTAATCCCTTTTAAGTCTCTTAATTCAAAGCTTTCCTTGAGTTTTCTTTTGATGTCTTGAATCCAATCCGTGTCGTTTGATGCGATAATCAAATCGTCCACATAGGTTGCTATCAATACCAATTTCTTGTCACGTTTTGCGGTGTAGACACTTGAATCTCCATTTATCGGTCGTAATCCCAATTTTTGTAGTTCTTGATGGAGTCTTCGGTGCCATTGTCGACCTGCTTGTTTCAATCCGTAAAGTGCTTTATTTAACAAGCACACCTTGTCACCGATTTCAAGTCTCTCAGCATTCCTCGAGCCACTGCTTGAAGTGATGAATCTTCGCAGTCTTCAATTATTTCAGGGAGGAATTTCTTGAGGAACTCAGGAATCTCCATATAAATTTCCTCATCGACTGTGCCATTTAGATATGCCGTCGTAACATCCAATTGGTGCATTTCCATCTGATGCTGCACTGCTACAGCCGAAATCATTCTGATTGAACTCATCCGAGCTACTGGTGCAAAGGTTTCTCGAAAGTCCACACCAGGCCTCTCACTGTAACCTTTAGCCACCAATCGTGCCTTTCGTCTTTCAATACTTCCGTCAGGCTTATATTTATTTTTATTTAAATTAAACTATAATCTAGTATATTCAAACTACGCGCCGAACACTGCCGGTCATATAACGTAGTTCT
>JANQDE010000270.1:59442-94349 GCA_037157785.1 Cephalotes varians
TATTTGGCCGTGTTTTAAATTGCTATGATGTTCTCATATATCGGTCGAAAGAAATTTGTTATTATATTTATTGTTCAGAATCATTCTGCAACCTATGACGTTTTTATTTGGGGGACGGTCTACGATCTTCCACGTGTTGTTCTTCAGATGACTGTGAAACTTCCTTTTGATTGCTTTCTGCCATTCAATAGCGTCCGGGCCTTTGGTTGCAGCATTTATTGGCGTTTCCGCAACACATGCGTATCCAAATACATCTGCGTAGTTACTCTCATCTTCAACAATATTTTGATTCTTCGTTTGAAGTGGAGCTTTACGTGGTCGTCCTGGTCGTCCGGTTCGTATAATGCGCGGTCTTCCAGGTCCTTGGCGCTCTTCTGCACTAGTTTCTTCAGGTTCGATTTCCTGAGTATCTATTTCTTCGTTTGTATCTTCATCAGATGTCGAGTGATCATTGATATCCACATAAGTCCAGTTCCTACTATCGCCACTCTCGTTTTGCTTATAAAGAACGTTATCGTCAATAAAGTCGTCGTATTTCATATTTGATCTACTATTTTCGAGAAAAACGATATCCCTTGTGGCTTCGACTTTTCGCTCGGACGGATACTATACTCTATACGCTTTGGCTACATCGGAGTAACCGATAAGTATACATTCACGTCCGCGTGGATCAAATTTTCCCCTCGCAGAATCTTTGTTCAACGCAACCGCTCTACACCCGAATGTTCGTACGTGTTTGAGATTTGGTACGCGCCCTGTCCAGTATTCAAACGGTGTTTTTCCGTCGATTGAATTCGAGGGACAACGATTTCGTATATAATTCGCGGTCGATACGGCCTCGGCCCAAAAACCCTGCGATATATTTGAATCTAACATTAGACATCTTGCGGTTTCACATAAGGTTCGATTTTTACGTTCCGCCACACCGTTCTGTTGCGGTGTGTGAGGAACAGTTAATCGTCGGTGGATTCCTTCTTCCGAAAGGAAATTGTCAAGTTCGCGATTACAATATTCCCTACCATTATCCGATTGGATACATTTTATTTTCTCACCGGTTTGCTTTTCGACCAAGTTCTTGTATGCCTTGAATGCATTGACAACCTCATCTTTTGATTTTAAAAATCTGACTTCACACCATCGACTGTAATCGTCAATAAATGTTATAAAGTAACGCGCTCCTCCGATTGACTGAACTCGCATTGGACCACATATGTCCGTGTGGACAATCTCTAGCAATCTTTTCGACTTATTACATGAGTTCTGGAACGGTAGTCTAGTAATTTTTCCTTTGAGACAAATTTCGCACCTATCAATTGATTTTCCGCCTTTTGGACTACATTTTAAAATTCCGCGCGTTAACATCGATCTCAGATATTTCTCGTTTAAGTGCCCGAGACGAACGTGCCACAATTCTAGGTCATCGGACCGTTGGGTACTTACGCTTCCGGCAAATTCCGCACTTTCAGAAACGAAATACAAATCGTCTTTTCTTTCCGCTGTGAGAATTACATTTTCCTCGTTATCAAGAACCACGGCCTTTTCGCGGGTAAAAGTTACATAATATCCGTTATCGGTGATTTTACCTACGGAAAGCAAGTCTGTTCTCAAATCAGGAACGTACAAAGTGTCTTTCAATAGCACCATTTTATCGCCATCGTTGCCTTGAAGAGTTAACCTCAATGATCCAACACCATCCACCTTCGCGCTCGCATCGCTGGCCAAGTTGACACGTCCTCGCTCCGGTCTTTCCATCTTCTCAAATCCGTCAGAGATTCCGCACATATGCGAAGTGGATCCACTGTCAAGGCACCATCTCCTAGTACTTTCGTTGACTGCCAGTCCTCTGGTGGTGAGAAGCGAAATTTCCTGTGCCTTACTGGCATTCTGCTCTGTCGGTGAAGGTTTTGTGCGACACTCATTTGCCTTGTGTCCGGGTTTACGGCATTTGAAACATATAATCTTCGTTTGCTTGTTTTCACGTTCCTTTGTCTCCCTCTGGCCGGAACGCTCCTTATGTGGTCGCCGTTGTTTATGGGCCAACATGGCGCCCTGTGACTTTTCCTTCCATGAAGCTCGTCGTGCATCGTATTCCTCGATGATTTTGATTTTTAGCATTTCCGGCGTTGGAAGATCGTCTCTCGATTCGATGGCACATCGAAAATTTTCGTAACTCGCCAGCAGACTGTATAATAACATTATGGACAGCAGATCCTTATTAACTTCTACTTCCATTTCTTGTAGTTTATCTACCGTATCGAAAAAACTGCGAATATGCTCGCGCATGTCATCCTCTTCCCCCATCTTGTACAGTGTTAACCGTTTCAGCAATGTGGCCTTCCTTGCAGGACCTTGAGATTGATATATTTCGTGCAGTCTTGTCCAAACCTCGTGTGACGTAGTACAATTCTTTATTTGTTTGAGTTCTGACGGACTAATTGTCAAGATTAATTCTGCATGGGCCTTTCCGTCATCCGCGTCCCATTTTGCTGCTGCCGCCTCTGATTCGGTATTTCCCGTCACGATCTTGGGTCTTCGATTCGTGCCATTCACGTGTTCTCATACATCGTTTTTAATGAGCACGGCACGCACTTGGAGCTTCCAAGTATCAAAATTGTCTTTTGAAAGTAGCTCGATTCTAGCCCAACCTTGATTTGCCATTTCGATGGTTTTCTTCAGATTACCACGATTCTTGTACAATACACACTCTCGCACAGAATTTAATATATCACTTTATATGGCGCAGTGAGATCGCGAGCCTGGGCCCATAACCTGTTAGGATTATAAGGCAGAGTAATCTATTTATTTAAAATAATGAATATTTATTCACTCTTAACACACAGTGTACAGGACTCTTAACGCACAGTGTACAGATCTCTTGTTGAAGAAGACGGGTACGCGACATGGACAATACAGAGAGAAACTAGATACTACTACTTGTCGATCTTCAGACTCTTATTCAAGAGTGACATCTAGCGTACAGAGTAGGCAGGGCGTGCGCCCCTTTTAAAAGAAACATTATGCTCAGGACTCTTGTATCCCAACAGTAATTCTTCCGCAATGAGTCCGAAAACAATTATTACTTTCCTTAAAGTTCAAAAAATAATTTTCATACTTTAAAGATTTTATCCATTGGATCTCATCATTATTATTATTTAAAAAAATGATGATTGGATATTTTATTTTTTCAGATTTTTTATCAGTAGTATATGATTCTTCTGTGAGCCTATTAACGATCTGTGATAAAAAGTTGCCAATAGCTTTAACTTTATGCTTCAGTTTTTGCAAATAGTTTTTGAAATTTGTAACAACTAAAAGAATCAAGTGTGCCAAATTGTTTTACATTGCATATATGCACCAAATTATGTACATTGTAAGATACAAATTCGAATCCGTACAGTTTACCAAAATTTTCTACAAAATACAGCAAAAGACATTTTACATAATCATTAAGGTAAATGTGAAGTTTTTTACTACATAAAATTCTGACTGCAACAAACTCAAAAAGTGAACATACATCTTACGATCCAGTCATGAAAAATAACGGGTCCCAAATATAATAGTAGTTGACGAAATTCCGTAGCTTTGAATCGATCAAATTCAAGTAAAGATCTTGGTTTTCTAGAAAATTCAACGCGTATTATATTTTTTAAAGCCAATAAACGATCATTAATGATAGCGATTTTTTCATTTGACAAACGAATTTTTTTTTCCTTTTAAAGTTCCTTTCCAAAATGAAAGTAATTTTTTTCATTACGCCAAGACATATTAAATGCATATAGTCAAGCGGAAATTGGCTGACTATTCCTAAATTCTCTATTTCAAGAATTGACGTTCTTTTATGATAATTTTTGTCCAGCTTCTCTGAAAATGACTTATTAGATCTTAATGGTGCATTTATTTCAGGATGTTATTCGTTTTGCAATTAAGCAACCTTCTTGTGTGCATTTACTGCAACCATGATAGGCCTTTTGTTTCTGTTATGCTCTAGCAGGTGCATCACAAGTGAAAAGATTTAATTTGCATGATACACATTTTTTTTCTATCATTATATCATCTCGATGAACGATGTTTACGTCTTCTACAAAAGTATTTAAAAATCATGGGGTTTTTCTTTTCCGCTATAAATTCCATAGCAAAAGGTTCGATGTAGAAATCAACATGCAACCTAAAATTGGTCAAAACTGGTCACTGCTACTCTTCGTTAATGACAACCCATTTATGTTTACATTAAATAATATTTCATCTGGAATGTAACTTGTCGGGAAATAACGCAAAATAGATTTTTTTAAAGTTGGAACTAGCCCAAAATGATAATATTTTCCAGGTTCAATGTTAATGGTTTTTACGGTTCTAGAAGTTAACAGTAAAGTTCTATAATCCGAAGGTAAGTCATCTTTATGTCCATCGACGTAAAATATTGAGCAATTTATTAACCCATACTTTTTCAATACAGGAATTCATAATTGTTTGAGTTTCATAGCAATTCCAGGATTTTCTTGCTTATCGTTGTTTAATAATTGAATAGGTTCATTATCCCGAATATATTCCAACTGTACTTTATCATCGATAGCAGCATAATTTAAAACACAGTTTATCCCTTCATGAATAGTTGCAATCTTGTTTTTAAGTCTGACATCACGTGTTAATTGGAGTGAGGATTTTGGAGTGAGGTATGTCTTTCGATCACATGATTATGTTCACTTTGAACGGTTTGAGATTGCAATAATTTATTTTCACACACAACAACAATATTTTTTTCAGGCGTTAAATTCCTTTGATTTTATCAATTTCCGCTTTTAGTAAGCGATGTCTACGTATATAAGTCGACGATCTACGATGTCTCTTAGTAATGCAACTAAGTTCTTTTTTTTTACCTTTGCCATCTCACAAAATGAGTCATCAATCGATCAACCTGCAAAATAATCATTTGTTTTTTACTTACGTATATGGCATGGAACATATTAACTAGCGCATAGCGGTATTTACATTTTGAGATTAAGTGTTTAAAAATGATTCCTCAAACACTCTAATATATAAAAAAATAATATTGTAGATATAAAAATTATTAAGTTTATTGTTCGAAAGATAAAAATACTTACCGATGGATTTTATAAACGTATACGACGTATATCGCGAAAAAATAACTGATACAGATGAAATTACGTTAACCTTAACAGTCAAAATAACAGTTCAAACTGATGAATACAATATGTAAATATAATTCTTGATTTTTATTAAAAAAAGTAAATATTTTATCTAATATAATTTAATATAATTTAATATATATTCAATATAAAAATATCGATTGTCAACGATTAATATTTTATTTTATTCTCTGAATCAGCGGATGGAGATCTAATGAAAGTGAACACTAAAATGCGCCGTGTGTCATAAAATGATAAGCGAGATGATTACATTTTAAAGAAAAAATATTTGACATATTTTACTAATTATATTCTTAATTAATATGTCAATATGTGATAATGTTTACTAGCTGTAAAATATCTGAGGCATAATAATAATTACATATTAGTATAACCTCTGTTAAATATTTATATATAGATAAAATATATATATTCACTTGGACTTTATGCAATTATATTCTGCTTATCCAGTATTTATGTACTTCTTACGATATTAAATGATATATCGTTTACATATCGAGTTATACGTGATTTTGATATTTTTTACATACTCGATATTTATATCACAAATGTTATGTAATTGTTATCGAATTTTATTTGTAATATTTTCGTAAACCGGTGATGTAAAAATCACACATTGATAAACTTGTTACATCAATTTGAGATCTATATTAAATACATCACAGAAAACTAGTAAATTTCCCGAAACATTTACTAAATTTCTCGGTACGGAAAACATGGCGTAAGAATGTTCAAAATGATATATAATTTTTACATCACATATTAATAGGTAAAAAAGAAAGCCTTATTTCTACATAAAATTTCCGTTACACATAAATATCACTATAATATATGAATGAGATTCATCAAATACATCTCAGTTATATATATTATGAAAAAATTATGAGAATATGATAAAAAGAATACTATGTATCTGATACATCATTTGTTGCATAACAAATATGAAAATCATCCTAGATGTGTTTGTTAGGAATGTTTGCGGCCCTGCATGGAAAAGCCAATCATGTTCTTTAATTAATCTTTAAACAATCTTGTCCAATTATATTTTGAATCTATAATAATGGGAAACTTCTTATCGCGATGACGAACTCCGCATTGGCCAGTCTTTCACCCACACGTAAAATTCCGCACTCATCATATAATAAAAGGAGCTAAGCTCACGAATCTTCTTTTGATTATTATTCTTCAGTACTTAATGCCCCTTCGTTTAAAAAAGATTTGCTTTGAATAATTTTAACGATGATTTTTAACGCGTTTTCAATTTCCGCAGGTTTTATAAACGAGGCCATTTTCGCGCCATTTTTGCGTCGCAATTTTTTAATGAATCGCAACACATACGCTAAAATCCTACACGATTTAGTAATGTTTAAATACCGATTAATAAACCGATTTATAGTGTCATTAATAGACATATCAATTCGAAGAGTTTGAATGTTTGAATTCTTCATTCCTCGTAACAAGATTGATTAATATCTCAGGCCATTGATCTTTTTCTTTTGTTAGAAAGTACAGACCATTCCACTAAAAACTATTGTTAGACTCTAATGGAGTCGTTCTGCGTGAGAGATAATCAGCAGGATTTGATTTTGTTGGAATATGACACCAATTTATATCGAAAATCTCCCTGATGTGAACAATCCGATTTGAAACAAAGATTGACAGGATATTTGGCTGTAGGCGAAGCCAAGCGAGGACAATAGTCGAGTCCATCCAATAGGTTTTTCACGTTATAATTCAATGCGTTTATCATTTTTTCAATTAATTTAGCCAAAATCAGAACTCCGAACAGCTCGAGACTGAGAATGATTTGATACTTCAATGGCGCAATTCTATATTTGGAGCATACAGAGTTTGTCCGAAAAGTAATGTTAATGAGTCGATTAAAAAAAATTTATTGATTAGATCTGTACAACACATTAAAAAGGATTCAAAATAGTCTCCTCCTACGTCGATACACCGCTTCCAGCGAGATTTCCAGGCATCAAAGGCATCACAGTAGGCCTCTTTCGGAATGTTCTTTAGAGCCTTGGTGCAAGCCTCTTCGATATTCCATTTTTAATCTTTTAAAGTTCCATTGCGGACTTGTCGAGTTTCACACAAAACTTGAGCGCAACTCTTTGTTCGAACGAGCGCTGCATTACAGCTTACACAGGAGATGAAAACGCGTTTCACGGAAAAGCTTGTCTTTACTCACTGAATGATCAAAGACGACTGAGCGACCGCGCGTTCGTAAGCTGACTTCTATCTCCACCGATTCCAACCGATCCGATCGCGCTGCGATCACATAGTCGCACAATAAAGTTATTGACATTATTTTTCAGACAAACCTTGTAATAGTTTTACAAAAATATTATCGAATTTGTTCCTGTAGTGAACATACACACAAGCACCACAGGCAAATTGACGCGTCAGGGAAACCGTGATTTTTCAATGCAATATTTTTACAGGCCATGTGACGAGGGATATATAATTTCTTCAGATGTTGTAGGTTTCGTTTATAGTAACCACTCATGGTTTAAGAGTCCTTCTCTGTTTAGAAAACGTAAATTTAACGTAAAATTGAGTGTTTTTCAAAAGTGATTTGTAGGTAAATGGTGAAATTAAAGTGTGTAATAGTTTGAGATTTTTTTTATTGACACTTTAATATAAGTTTCGTATTTGTCGTTTAAATATTATGTATAGTATAGGCGATAACTAAGTAGTGCAGTGGTATCTAAGAGTGCAAAATTTCCGGGGTCTCAGCCGTTGTAAAAAATTTGTTGTCGAATAGAGCTAGAACAGAAAATTACAATTTTCCTACAATTAGTAATGGGTTATTAACTGCTTGAACTAAAAAAAAAATAATTTTTCACTAAATGACGGCGTTATAAAAAAAAAAACAGTTAGTTTTATATTAAAATTTCTATGCTTTCTCGTTATAAATTAAAAACTATTCAAGTTATCATAAAATCCTTAGCAGTAGCGACACTTAATTTAAATATGCATTTCAAATTACAAATCAATTGGATTATTAGTATAGGAGTTTTGTACAACGGTGATTTTAGAAACATGATTTCGAGAAGAACGCGTTTAAAGTTTGATATCATATTCAAAACAACATAAAAACAATTCAGTTTCTACCTTCAGCTGGTTTGGGCTATACAAATATTTTTCCTGTTCTTCGTAGTATTGACATTCTTTAGTTTGTCTTCTTTCACATAATATCTCACGGCTTTAATTTAGACTTAAGCGCGCTTTGTGTATTGCTCACTCGTGATCGTAAATAACTTTCTCTACGATCAGAATTTGATAAAAATCTTATGAGATCTTATTCTACAATTTATGAAAAAAATTTTTATATCAATATATTAATTTATGAAAAAAAATCGACTTTTTGAAAATTCTAGACCGAGAAAGTCCCTTAATTCCATTAATAATGATTATGATTTGTTCCATCCGATCCTTTGAATCCATTTTTGCATTAATATTTTCGCGACTGCGACGGGACTTATCGGATCAAATATCTCGGTTCTTTTAGTTACGCGCTCGTGTTTTGATTCATAAAGAATAAATAGATTATTTCTTGTGTGTTCCATTTTTAGTCTTAGAGTTTTGATTGTACCGTTGCGAACTAAATTTATGCTACCTTAATCGAGATTTGATTTCATGTATAATTAAGCCTTTAGTGGATGACCATTTTCTTAACACTTTGACGGCCGCTGTCACATATGCGTGATTTCGTTAACCAGTGGTTGTCAGCCGCTGTCATGTACGCGTGACTTCTTTTCGCCAACGATTATCGGCCGTCATCACGAAAATGTGACTTTGCACTATTCGCACCGCTATTTTCAGATGGCGTACAAAAATGATTTCAAGTCGCGAATCCGATGTTTGTATGCTAATACATTGCTATTCTTAAAACAGTTGCTTCCGCTGCTCGCGTGTCTCAATTGTTTAGAAAGTTCTTTATTGTGGTGTTACGTATCGATGATTTACTTGTTCACTAGTCTGAAACTATCTTTCGTTATCTCCGTGACGTGAGAATTTGGATGTTATTAAGTTAAATTTATAAAATATCTTTTTTATCAACAAATATACTCTAATTACTAATTACGCTATGAACAATTGCGTAAATATTGCCGGCGATGGACAGTAAAACCGTGACAAGTACCGGCGGCAACCTAAAAGCCATGAAAAAAATATGCACCAAAGCGTGAATACAAAACATTCTCCCAAGACAGCGAAAACATTCCTTGCAATAAATTTCGTCTTGTTAATTGAGTCATCAATAAATCATCCAATCCAAACTTTAAAGTAACCCTCGCGATGTTTGGTGATCTTCGTTCACATTTGAATGCTAACTGAGCTACGGTCAGAAATGAAGCAAAGGTCGTACCGTAGGTAACCATGTTTAAGTTATAAATTTGTTCAGGGTCATGCGATTTGAAACGGCACGAAATGCATTGGAATGATCTTTGTGTGTTCCGCATTTATCATAATCATATTTTTTAATGTCCGCCGAGATTATGAATAAATGTCTCTTAAAGTGAATTAAGATATTGAACGAATTGCTCTGTATGATTAGGCCAATTATTTGAAGGTCATTTACAAAAGCTTTGTAGAAGTAGCACAGAACCATCAAAAACTACACAAAGCTACACATCGAATTTCTTTCAGATTTTAATGCAATAGTAAGAGAGATAATACGCGGATTTAGTATAGGTATGTACCGGTGACATATGTTCTAATCTTATATATTCTAAAAAAACTTTTTGTATACTATTTTAAGACTTAGTTCCCTTTTAAAACGCCTTTTTAGATTCATTAACCGATGCTCGATCAAATGTTTCGAGTTTTTCATTTGCTGGTGTCATCTTTAAAAGAGAGGTTAACTATAAAGCTTCCGTTTTCATGCCTAAAAGTTTCCGTTTTCCCATCAAAATTGGCTTCACACGCCTTTTCTTTGTTTGAAAAAATCCTCATATTAGATAATTCATCAAGTTGCCAAAATTTTTCTATCTCTTTTTTCAAATTTCTTTGGCTAAATTGCACTGGATAAGTGATTGCTAAAACCATAATACTACCGACGATCCATCCCATCTTGGTCTTTTAGACCCGATTTATTACTTACTCCATGCACAAGATCGACTAAACCACTCGGCGCCCAATAACAAATCAATCGATTTAGAAAGATGAGCTTCAAATGCGATGGGATATTCAAATTTTGGATGTTAATCGGTGCGCTAGATCGGTGTGCTAGATTGCCAGCTAATGTTCGGTTTGATATGTTTGCGATCACGTTATTCTCGTGTATAAGAAATTTAAAGGTGTCCCAGCCAATTCAACACATTCTCATTAAACTTAAGAATTTTTATTGTTGGATAGATGCTTGTCATGCGTTGAATCTTTCGAAATTGTTTCGATCATACCTACGCTGTTCGCTCCATGCATCGCATCACCGAGATTGTTTACATTATGCTATGCGCCGCGATTTAATAATTTATTTGCCATATTTGTATAAGAGATCTATTTTATCTCAAAGGATTCTCTATAATTGTATCAATTGACGACTGAATGTCATCATATTAATCAATTGTTTCCTTCAATCTACCTAATCTTAACCTAATCTTAACTCAAATTTAAGTCGTCACTTAAACTTAGGTTGTCATTCTGATTTGCTGCAGCGATTTTTGTCAAGTAATTTTTGAAAACAGTCAATTTTGCTTTTAACAAAGTTCTTTTTTTGTTAATATTTGAAGATCCATTTTCTAATAATACTAAATAAAAAAAAGAAAAGATTTTTTTATTAGCAATTCGCGTGCCATTGACTTTTAGAAATATAAGAAAAGAAAGGAAGTCCATTTATTTCTTATCCTTCTTGATCAATCTGGGAGAGTCCCGAAGAACCTTTGTTGCGTTGGCGATATTTGGCTAATGTTGTTGTTCGTCGATGTTGTTGTTGCCGATGTATTTGTTGATTTCAAATAAATTCGGCAGATCTCGGCAGGATGCGTTAACTATTGACAATACTGGCTTTGAAAATATTATGTGACAGCGATTGACCCTCAAAGTTGATATGTAGGCAAATTCCAATAAGCGAACGTAAATTGCGTTGTAAATCTTCAGGCGAATGTTCAATTTTCTCGTTACAGCGAATGGATACTACGACTACCTTCGGCCTGTTACAGCACGTTTTTTTCGGCAATTATGATTTCCCTTGTCAAATTTTAATTCATGACTCATAAATCCGGAGTCTTGTCGGAAACAAAAAAGTATTGAATTTTTTATTGTTGCAATTCGTTAAACAGTAATCTCGTCAATGCGTTTGATGAAAAATGGTTCAATTTATTCTTTGTAACATATAATATATAATTCCTGATAGAAAAGTGCTAACAGTTTGCTCGCAGATTGGTAACAAATTTGATCAAATTTTTACTGCAGATCCGTAGCAATTTGTGTCCGCATTAAACTCAGGCTCTATCGACAAAACTTGCTGACATGCTATGCCAACAGATTGATGGCAAAATCCGAGCAGAAATTGCAAATCCCACCAATTTACTAGCATAGTATGTCAACAAGTTCTGTCGATCCTAAGTTTAATGTGAACACAAATTGCTATCTGCAGTGATCGAATTTGTTGCTAATCTGTCAGCAAACTGTTAGCATTTTGCATTTGTTCGGGAATTATGTGTCATATGTTACAGAGAATATATTTATTATTATATATATATATATATATATATATATATATATATATATATATATATATATTGCGTGATATGTCAAGCAATAATATCAATTTAAATTTATCTAGAAACGAAATTATCTTAACTGACGACGCGCATACGTCGTAATCGATCGAACATAGGTCCTGCTGCGAAATCGAGTGTTGATTCTCAGTGCAAATAAATTCCTTGAACTGACTACACATGCTCCAATTGTCTGTACATCCATCAAGTAAAAATTCAGCATACTTATACTTAAACATACTTTGCATATTTCTAACGACAATTTGTCGATATTATTGTCAGATATTACAGACTGTGTGAAATTTGTTGCCTTTCTGTCATCAAAGATTGATAGCATGCTTTGTTAAAAATCTGTCTCTGCAAGCTTGGTTATCTGAGATATTATATTTGAATTATAACTGTTAGAATAGAATATGGCACCGCAGAGTAGCGAGGACTGTGGAGAATTAAGCAAAACTGACAAATTATATTTGAACAGAAAATAAATTTTTATTACTATTTGAACATGTTTGCTCACTGCGGTCGCAAGAGATTGTAATGAACGCGCGATGCAATAAACGCGAAGATCTTTTTTTTAAAAAAAGGTAATTTTTGACAAATAAACTTAATCATAACTTGTGTCATAAAATTAAGGGGTAATGCCACTCTAGCGGCTGAATAAAAGGCATGATTTTGATAATTTTTTTTATGCGCGCAGTAAATCCAATATAAAATTAATTTCAAGGCTTTTATTATACATGTTTTAAGTAACAATTAAAAATTTTTTCATATTTTTTTGTGGTAAAATGGCGGCGCTAGAGCCCTGCAAAGAGAAACCCTCTTTGTGAATAATGGTATATGGGCGGAAAAATATCTGGTCCAGTTTTCAATCTGGAACAGAGGGGCAAAAAATTTGAATTCTATATGATTCACTAGTGAAGTACGTACAGAAAAAAAATTTTTTAAATTGTGAATATAGTGCTTATTGGAAAAAAGTTTTCATTTTTCAATGAAGAATTATTATAAAAAATCATTTGTAAAAAAAAGTTCTCAATAAAACGGGAAATCCGTACGTAGTTCTGTAGAAAATATAATTTTAACCCCTTGACATACAATTGGGGTCGTCATTCATTTCATGTGCCACTTAGAGTAGACTTTAAGTCTGACTCGTCAAGAGCTGTTTTCAGTGGACGCCGTGCAGTATATTATTAGATTACTGAAATGTTTCATACTTTAAAGAACTATTAAATTATTATTTTACTAGCAAGTCTAGTCCGTTTTGAAAACGAGAGATGTAAATATCACGCATCAAATTCTGTTTTATTTGTATGTCAAGGGGTTAAAGCTACAGTCAAAATTTCAAATGAATCGATAAAGATTCCTCGGAGTTATGTTACCGCCCAATTTGAAAAATGCAGTTTCAAGAAAATCGCGTTTAAAATTTTACTTATCATTTTTCCATAGAAAACTTTAATTTACAATCTGCGATGCCTACGCCATACAACTGACCTTCTAAATTAAAGTAAAAGCCTAGAGTTCCTTAGAATTCGTAGGTAAGTTAATCCCTTATTCCAGGTGCGGGTCATGACAATAGCGCACAAAAGCTCAGAAGAGGCTCGGAGCGCTTTACGCGCAGCTACGTATATTAATCAGAATAAGCATTTAAAAATTTTTCCCCTCCATAAAATTCATCAAACCTTATTCTTAAGATCTTTAGGTATAATTTAAGCTAAAAAAATTTTTTCGATTTTTTGAACATTCTAGAGTGGCATTACCCCTTAACTAAAATAATGGCAATAATTAATCTTTTAAATATATAAGGACTATAGTACATAGAAAAATATAAGCATAAGATGTAAGCAGTAAGCGAATCGGACAATCAAGAATAAGATAGTATATAATAATATAAGCAAGATAATAACATAATCAAAATAACTGTGTGTTGATTTGCTTATTATTTACATTTTTCTATGTGTCAGTGGCTTTCTACACGTTAATGGCATTGTGTTCTTTTTTTTTTTCAGATGGTAAATACAAAATTGGTTGTAGACAAGATACTTGAAAGTATGGAAAAAGACAAGGATCCAATACAACATTCACAAAAGAAAATTTTAACAGAATGTATCAATTCACGTAAGTAAACTCAAAATAACATGCAAAATACTCTCCCTCTATCTTTCTCAGTTATAATTATATCAAGCAACGACAAGTATATTAAAAAGGCGATTGAATACGTGGTTTTGTTACCGCATAAACGTTGAGGCGCTGCTAAACTTATTTAGAATTGCTTTACTAATCTGCTTTATTAATCTAAATCTTTATTTGGAATACTTACGTCAAACGAGCTTTCGAATAAAATAATATCTCAGAAACTAAACTACATTTAAAAATTAAAAGGCATTCTTTCTTTTTTTTATATAATGTTGATACATTCTCGATTGTAATTAATCCGAAGATTTCGAGATTTTTTATGCAAAAAGTGACATTTTTGCATTTCGATACAGTTTTTATACGTACGGTCACATATAAACGATTTTAAGTATCTTTCTAATATTATTAAAATTATGACAGTATCTAATATTATTAAAATTATGTATCCTAATAACATGGAAAAGTTTCTGCAACGTTGCAGAAATACAACATTGAAACCATTGAAACTGTTACAATTATGTTGCGTAATATCTCTGAGACATCTCTGCAAAGTTGCAGCAATGTCAAAATGTCTGTTTCGTTCAGCAAGAAATGTTTTTGAAATATTACGGAAGTATTTCTAGAATTTTTCAATAAGATGTAATATCCTTTTTGGTTTCATTTGCAATGTTGCAGAAATGTCAAAAAGATATGCATGTGTGTGTGGAATAATGCTTGGTTTATAATGCAAGTCATAAATCGTAAACTATAAGAAATTGATCAATCATAGTCGATTATTCTTCTCATATTTGACTGCAATCAATTTCTTACAACTTACGATTTACGACTGACTTGTACACCAAGCATAAATATTATTAATAAAAATACTAATATTTTATTAAATCATATGATTTTATTTTAATATTAAAAAAATTATAAAAAATAGTTTATGTATGTCTATTTTATATGTATATATTTTTATATTTATATTACTTTATAGTTTATATTATACTTTATTACACTTTATAGTTTTAGTTTATTATACTTTATAGTTCATGTTATTATTGTTTTGATTCTGCTGTCGTGTAACATTTAAAATAAAAATAATGATGTGACGTAAAATAATATTGTAACGTTGAAAATAAAAATAATAATGTGATAAAAGTAACAAAATTTAGTGTGTGATATTTCTAATATGTGATATTATTAAATATTTTTAAATTTAATTTGATGGACTTCTCAAATCAAATATCAAGTCTTTAATTATAACAATATAAATATCATAATGTCGGTCTTACAGTAAGAACTACAGCGGATCTTGGTATCCAATTACAATTTTTTGTGAATTTTTACAATCTCCTCCTCATGCGAACTGTGCGCCGCATATTCGTCGGTCTTGAAACACAGTCCTTTGCATGTCGGAATAATTAATTCACATATATTAAATTGAGCAATTTTGATGCCCGCAAGCACAATAGCTCTATAATATTCTTCTTCCCGAAAAACTGTAAAGAAATCATTGCGAAAAATGACACCTCAGCTGGGATTCGAACCCAGCCATAATTATTTGTATTGATTCAATTTCGTTCGACCTAAATCTCATTTATTATTGTCTATATATCTTTAATTATATTCATAACAGCCATAATTTCCGAAAAAATTAGATGATTGTTCTTATCGATTCAAATACTAACATAACTTTGATCGTTATATGTATATATGTGTGAATAAAGGCATATAATTTTCGATTTGAGAAGTTCTTCTCTTTCATAAACTGAACTTAGAAATATCCAGTACAAATATATATTACATTTTAAAAGTCATATTTTAAAAAAATTTTTTTTTGTGACACAAGTTAAACATAGTACAAACATCGTTTTATCCTTGATATTCAATAATATAAACAATTACATGATAAAACGACATAGTGTTTCCTAAAAGGAAAAAAGCAGTTTTAATTAATAGCAAAAATACACTTGAACATAACAAAAATACTCGAACACTTCTTATTCGATTCCAATCGGAGTCTTTATCTAAATAAATTAAACATCTTAGCGCATTATTTATTATTATTATTATTCTACTTTTTATCCGCAATACTCAACTTTTTATTAAATAAGAATATATATGTTATTCGAACTGTTTTCAAAACATGTATGTCACGAATATAAACTTCAGAAGCCTAACTTCTTCCTTATACAAAATAAGTGTGTATTTTCTTATAACAAATAATATAACTTTTCTATTAAAAATAACAATTGCTATCAATATTTCGTATGATTGTTCATATTCTTAGTTAATTATAAATATTGTACACATATTATTTATGTGAATGTCTTCATTCAGCAAACAATTGGTTCACACAAAATACAAGAACCATTGAAAACGCGGCTCACACCGTCACGCGGCTCACGCGAGAATAAAGAGCCGATGCGCACACAAAAATAAGATATAACATGTACATATGTGCTCTGACATACGCACAATTCTATTTTTAAGATCTTATAAATACAGTCTTAATATATCATAAGCCTATCATAAAGCTATATTTTAAAACATTACTTAAGACAGTCTTGAAATAAGAACTGACTATATATGAATACTAGTCTTCAACATTGTCGAATCAGTATTCAAAGATGTACTCGCTGGCCCATTTCACGGCAATACAGGGTGAGAAAAAAGTATGAAAATCCTGAAAAATCTTGAAAAATATAAGTTTTACAGAAAAATGTTTCAGACAATAGTTGCAAGGTTTAAAAAAATCTATTTAATGATCTTATCAATTTGACCTTGGATGGCGTCATCAAGATCAGGACAATAACAATCAAGTTGAATTTTTTAAATGTAATCCCCTATTTTTTATTGCACATTCTTATAGTCTTTGTTAAGATGTTATTAGAAACTATAATAAAGCTATTTTTTATTAAGAATTTCCTGAGATATTCTAAAATTTGTCATGATATTTTTTAATAAAATATCTCGTAACGTAAAAAAGGAAGATCCACCTATCTTTGGCAAGTTTGTAGAAGGATCCGGCCATCTAAGATCTATCTTTAGAGGATCTACCTTTTCAAAATAAAACAAACAGTGTAGATATAGTCTAATAATAGAGAGTACATTCCAATAATTAGAGAGCTATTCAAAATCACTTGTTTTGACAACTATTAAAAATTGTTTTCACAATTATTAAAAATCAGTTATTTTCACAGGAGCGGTTCATTTAGACCATAGCTATTCACAGCGACTGGTACTTAGAGTTTTTCCATTAAACCATCCATTAAACAATCAGAAAATTTTATATTTTATATTGGCTAATTAGCAACTGAAATTCTCATTTTCACATTTATTTAGAATCAGTTATTTTCGCAATTACTTCAAATCAGTCGTTTTTATGACTACCATATATCAATTTTGTATTCGCTCTAATTATTAGAGTATTGTTTGTTTTATTTTGTCAAAATGCACTTTACTCAATGTGAACGAATGTCTTTTGATAATGAGGGGATGGAGAGACTAAGATCATACAATGATGTTAGACAGCTCTGCAACGTTCCGAAATGAAATTACAAATATTTTGAAATCTACGGTTCACAAAACAATTAGACGTTTAAAAAAAAACTGGTAGCATTAAAAGTTATCCAAAAACAGAGAGACCAGCAACAGCAACAAATTTCGAGAAGTTATTAGATGTTTTGAAATTCTTTGTGGAGAATCCACATATTTCTATCCGCAGAACAATTGAAGAACATCAAATAAGTCAGAAGTCGATGTGAAAAATATTAAAACAGAATAAATTCTATTCACAAAATTTATCTAGTACAAAAGACTGAATGAAGACGATTTTGATCGACGTCTGGAGTTTTGTGAATTGATGAAGGAAAGAGTAGATAGAACCTGATTTTTTTTTACAACAGACGAAGCAACGTTTCAACTTAAAATTATTACGTCAATCGATACAATGATTTTGAACGAATATAAATCCACATTGGATGCTAGAATTTCATACTTAACATCAGGAGAAAGTAAATGTTTAAGCAGATATTTTAAATAATACTTTAATAGATATATTTTTTATTAGAGGAAATTTAAATGAAATTGAAATATGTATATATATATATATATATATATATATTGAAGATATATTGAGAAATTAATAGTTCTTGCGATAAGGGATAATAATCCCATTGTTAGTGAAGACATTGAGAACATTTAGTTCCAACAGGAACTAAATGGTGCTGCGCTACACTATACAGGGTGAGTCATCTGAATCTATCACCTCCAATAACTCGTTTGGGTGGCCAGGTATCGAAAAAAGTTTCATATAAAAGTTGTATGGTTTCGAGGGGGAATCAAAATGGCGTACCTTTCAACTTTTGGTTTTGACCGGAAGTGGGTTACTTCAACCGGAAGTGGTTTTTTTAAATGGAACCCCCTACATTTTATTGCACCATTTTTATAGCTTATCTCGAGAGCTTTCCAAAACACTATAATAAAACATTTTTTCATTAAGTATTTTTCGAGTTATAAAGGTTTGAAGGTAACAATTTTTTGATACAAAATGTAAAATATCTTGTTTTTGATTAATGTATTTACTTTAAACCAATTAATTGGTCTCATTATTCCGCGCACAAAAGTATTAAGGTTATGATTACTGAAAACTAAATAATATTTTACAAGATATTTTACATTTTGTGTTAAAAAATTGTTAACTTCAAACCTTTATAACTCAAAAAGTACTTAATGAAAAAATGTTTCATTAGAGTGTTTTGGAAAGCTTTCGAGATAAGATATAAAAATATGCAATAAAATGTAGGGGGTTCCATTTTAAAAAACCACTTCCGGTTGAAGTAACCCACTTCCGGTCAAAACCAAAAGTTGAGAAGTACGCCATTTTGGTTCCCCCTCGAAACCATACAACTTTTATATGAAACTTTTTCCGATACCTGGCCACCCAAACGAGTTATTGGAGGTGATAGATTCAAATGACTCACCCTGTAGAAGAGATATTCATAATTATTTAAACGAAGTCTTCGTTGAACAATGAGGAGAAGAGGTCCGAAATGGCCAGCTCGATTGCCGGAATCTCTCATTCGACTATTTTTTATGGGGCTACCTGAAAAATAAAGTTTATACAACACAATCACAAACTGTAGATGATCTGACGTCGTCGAATCTTTGATGAAACTGCGCTTGTTTCCGGGGATAACATTAGGAATTCAGAATTTTATGATCGATGAATGGTAAACACTTTTAAACATTTATTATAAACTTGTTTTGAAAAAGTAGATCCTCCTTAAGCCGAATTCTTCGTCAATTTTGCTTTAGATGGCCGAATCCTCTTACGAATTTGCCTAAGATGGCCGGATTCTTCTCCTTTACTTTATAAAATATTTCATATTTTATATTAAAAAGTATCATGACAAATATTAAAATTCTCAGGAAATTCTTAACTAAAAGAAGCTTTATTGTAGTGTTCTAAAAATGTCTCAACAAGGGTTATAAGTGCATGCAATAAAAATAGGGGATCATATTTAAAAAATTTAACTTGATCTAGTCTTGATCTTGGCGACGTCATTCAAGGTCAAACTGATAAGATCAGTAAATATATATTTTTTAAACTTAATAATTTTTATTAATACATAATAAAAAGATTCTCGATAATATAAAAACAATAGAATTAAAGAATAATTGAGAATCAACACTAAATTTATTGGATATAAAGTACATCTTATCGTTAAAATACGTTTACAATTCCGGACGTTTCGATTCCTATTTCGAGTCAACTTCTCAACGAAAAAACAGTTTACATAAATCTTGAAATATGGAATTCTAATGGTGAGGATCAAAATTTTCAACGTAAAAAATTGTGTCATTCATCACAGTTGCATAGCCAAATGATGTGGATTGAGTCCAAATTTATCCTAGATAATGACACAACGATGTGCAATTTATTGAACAATTACATAACTTAAAATATCAATAGTTAACTCACCACAGGAAAATTTTAAAGCAGTCAAAATCCATAAAATATATAAAGTACAACAGTCATCTTGATGTATACAAAAAGATAGATAAATTAATATTAAAAGCGATTAGTCAATAAAACAGTCAAAAGTTAAAAATGTAAGTTAAAGACGACGTTGTCAGGTCAAGATTTAAAATTAAAATGAGTTCACCTTATGTTGTGGACACAAAAGAGAAAGCAAACAAAATACTTATAAATTATTTAAGATTGATGCCATATATATGCGTGATGTAAATATTCGGAATCTGATTGTAAATTTAGAGCGTTGTTCTATCTTTTCATTATTTGAAAAGTTATAATTGTGTAAAAAATTTTAAGCGTAAATGTAAGATTTCAAAAATAAAGCCCAAAGAATAATCACTGTTAAGTAGTTAATAACTAATTCGAGATTTTTTTAATGATCTGAGATACGAAAGTAAACGCACAATCATACCTATGACTATGCCCTTTTTCTGAGAGACAGGGTGCAGAGAAAGGAAGTTCAGACATCTCCCGATTCTCCCTTCTGAGAATATCAGTTTATAGAACCACTCAAATTCTATGTTGTTATTAATAATTTTAATAGTCACGTCAAGAAAGTCCAAAGCCTCTGCATCCAATTCGCATCCAATCGTGAATTGTAATCTATGGTGGAAAGAGTGGAAGACATTCAAAACATTTGTGATTAAATACGAAGGAGTTGCTAACGCAATATTATCCATATATAAAATAGAAAGGTATCTAGACTCCAATTTCCTCAAGAACTCTTTCTTCCAAGTCTCTCAGAACTAAATCAACAATGGGGGATAGCAGAGAGTCCATGAAGCTCCTAAAGATTTGCTTATAAATACAATTGTCAAATGTAAAATAACTTGAATTTAAAATTAGTGGGACAGCTTTTAAAAATTCATCCTTTGGGATATTACACTCTTTAGAAATAAAACACCATCTTTTCGAAATGCTATCTAAAGCCGAATCAGTAGAAATATTTGTAAAAAGAGATATAACATCTAGAGAAATGAGACTATAATTGTCATCAATAAAAGTGCCCAATAATTTATCAATTAATTTGAAGCTATTTTCTATGTTATTCAAAGATTTGGGAACGTTTGCGGAAATAATTTTATGTAGAAAAGAAGTAAGAGAATATAATCGACTATCAATACAAGAGACAATTATTCTCAAGGGACAATCTTGCTTATGTATTTTGGAAAGCCCATAAGAGGAAAGATTATGGATTATAGAAATAACACGATTTCTGATTGTCAACTGAGAATCCATTGAGAATTTGTTTATGTTAATTTCAATATTTTTTATTACCTCCACAACTGTCCTTTCCAAATATTTCGACGCGCTATTCCTAAGATCGCCAAATTCCGAGGAGGCATGCCCAATTTACACGTAATTATCGGTACTTAATTTTAGAGATGCTCGGTATCAATACGGTATTTACTAGTTAAAATATTCGGTAATGAAATCAATATGATAATCTATTTGAAATAGTCGGTAACTGAATCGGTATTCAATCCTTGAAATGTTCGGTAACAGATTCAATACGATATCCGCGGTGACTCCGATTAGATCTTACTTAAAAGAATGAGCGCCAGGCGCAAATAATCGCCCCACTCCAATAACTTCCTTAGACTTCAAAATGACCCTTCAATATATCCAGCCGCACCTCGCTTAGTATGATGTAGTGGAATTCTTTCATACGCGAATAGAAGGCTCGGGAGAAGAGGCAATAGTAATGACGACATAAATAAATTAACAATAATAAATGTATATATTTGAATATGAAGGTAACATTGAATAACATATAACAACGAAACGATGCGCCGAAACTATACAATATGAGGCGATCTCACAATTGTAACCTCTAAATAATACCGTAATGACGAGACTATACAACATTAGAGATACGCGGTATCTGCGATACGACGAAACGATACTATAGGCGCAATACCACAAGGCGAAACGACGATAGCGACGATAGCGCAATAACACAACGAGCGTAGCGCAACAATGAGATGCTCGACTTTAACACAAAGACGGAGTGGTAAACGGTAACGCATTAACTAAATAATAGACTTTACAGCAAAGATAGAGCGGTAAACGCGTTAACGAGATGATAGACTCTATCGCAAAACAGTACTATAAGCGGTAACGCGATACCAGAACAATAAACGAAACGATAAACGAAATGATACGCCGTGAGATTGTCGGTGGCGATATATCTGAGAGGGACCTCTCCGCGCGATATATCGAGCTTCCCCCTTGGTAACTCGGGGCCGGCAGACCTCGTGCTTGCCACGTAATCTCTGGGATTCTTATGGAATCTCCTAACTTCCGAGACCGCTCTTTCCGGCCGCTTATTTACGGTGACGAACCTTTGCAGCGAGGTCTCGGTCCCACCCGAGTGGGAGCTATTGGTCACCTAAGTGGCGGCTTACAATGTTGGTCTCTTGCTCTTCGCCTGGTTCTTCTCCGGAGATACGTCCTCTCACTTTGATGGCCCGAACAGTGCTCGCCGCAGTCGCTCGTTCTAAGCCCTCGTGTCTTGCGCAGATCTTTAGCGCATCTATTCATTTCAGCTGTCAAAGCGCCCTCAGTCGGTCCCTCACTTCGGGCGCGGTATCAATTATCCATCGCTTGCGGGAATCCGCACGCTCCTTGAGCACCGGTAACGCAGAGATTCCCCTGCTTAGAGTCGGATCGGCCTGGCTGGCCAAGCCAAGGCTTGCATCCGCTCTTGGTCTTTCATCTTACAACAATCGGATCTTCCACCCGTTTCATGGCACGGGGAGTCTTTTGTGCTCTTGCTCCCTGGCGGCTGTGAGAACTCCGAGGCTCCATGTAATGCCAGGACCTCTACTGTCACAATATTAGGTCGAGGGGCCGGACCCTAGACTGGCGGCGGCACTTCCGGGCACGTCAGCACTCCTGGTTCCCAAGTTCTTCTGATTGATTCTTCCTTTCTGGTATACATCTTCTGTGCTGTCGACCACCCAGGCTATCATCCTCTAATCTTAAACTCAAATAAGCAGTGAAACTTGCTCCAAACGAGAGTGGGGAGATCGCTCTCTCCCAGATAGGGAAAGGACGATCCCCAAGATTCTCCCTCGGTCTGGCGACAGCCCCCCTAGCGACGAGGCGCCCGAGGGAATCACTCTATATATATATATATATATATATATATATATATATATATATATATATATAGATAAGTTCGTATTATATATTGCCACAAAATAGAGCCAGCGGGATAATGTACAACCTTGATAAATGCTGATTTGACAGAGATTTAGACTAGTATTCACAGTCGATTTCAAGATTTTAAGCAATGTCTTAATACGATTCTATGATTAACTCATGACATCTTAAGATTGTAATTAAAACAGTCTTAAATATAAAAATCTACTATGAATATTGACTATAGATCAGTATTTATATACAGGGTAAGGAAAAAGTATGGAAACGCTGAACAATCTCAAAAAATATTAATACATAAGTTAAATGAAAATATTAATATATAACATATAAGTTTTAGAAAAAAATATTTTGAACAAAAGTTAGAGGCACACATATATATATATATATATATATATCTATAGATAGATATAGAAAATTATTAACATTCCAGTTTGATCTCTTTCTAGTGCAGTTGTTAAAGTTTTTCAAATAATTTTCCGCTAGAAGATATTTTTGACAAAATAAAAATTTTACTTGAATACATGTCTTTTTATAAATAATGTCATACAAACTATTACAAACATATTGTTTGTGCTTTTTTGCCGTTTCAAAATTCAATTTTCAATTGAGGAAAAACATAAGCTATAATTGTCACCCAAATATAATTTATTTCATTTAAATAATCATTCAACGAAAATCAGATCAGTCTGCATATTTACATAGAGCGAATAAAACGTACCAGAACACTTGATGCATAAAACTTTGAGAACCGAGTTTGAAGTATTTTAAGTCATGAACTTGAACTCAAATACTTTACTCTGAGATTTTTTTTTTAAAACTTAACTCTTTGAAGTTATTCAGATGTTCTGGTACGTTTTTATTCATACTGTAAATGGTTACATTAATACGACGATTATATTGCTCAACAATATTGTGACAATATGGAAGTAAAATAATTCAAAAATATTACAAAAAGCGGACATCCATACATTGTTGCAATGTTGCTACAATGTTGCTGCAATATGTCGCAATATTCTAGCAATATTTCCATATTGCATAGCAATACTGTGGCAATATTCAGGCAATATTACAATGCTATGTGGGAATAATATAATTGCAGGAACATTTCAAATGTAACATTTCAATAAAAATGATTGCAGAAATATTACAATTGCAATATTTCAGAAAAATAATCTCAGGCACGTTACAACTGCGATAATATACAATCAAGACATTGAAACATCTCTGTAACATAATTGAAACTTTCTGTGTTATCAGAGTAATGTAAATGAACATTCATATGTATATATGTGCATTAATGATGATGATAATGAAACGAGACAGAAATAGATGAAGCAGACATAAATGAAAAAGCAAAGGAGAAAAAAGAGAGGCAAAAGAGAAAGAAAGAGATGGAGAGAGAAAGTTATACACTGAGAAAAAACATATTAAAAAAAAAGAAAAATTTTTTAATTTAAATAAATGTTTAATCTGCATATATGAACATGTTTTTTAAATAAGAAAATGTATGTATTTATTTGAAGAACATACATAATTAAAGACATATAAAAAAATCATTTATTAATTATAACAACATTATTTTCTGTAATACAGTTAACGAATATTGAAATATAATATTTAAATTTTACTAATTAGTGTTTTTCCAATTATACTTATTTATTTCAAGAAAATGATTTCCCTGTTACATAAATTATTCTTGTAAAAACTATTTTGTACAAAACAGTTATTATGTATTAAATTATAGCTTTTATTCTTTAGCAATTACTAATTTTAAATTAAAAAATGAGAAAGTGTGTGTGTGTGTGTGTGTGTGTGTGTGTGTGTGTGTGTGTGTGTGTGTGTGTAAATTTATATTTTAGTCTTATATATAAAATTAGTCTTATATAACAATAAATTGCAGATTTAAATAAAATTATACTGTCAAAATGCACTTTACTTGCTTTCATCTTCCTATATAACACAGAAATAACATTGTTACAGCATTGCAACATTGTATATTGCAATGCAATGTTGCAGATATTTTTAAAAAATTTTTTGCAATATTACTTTAGCAATGTTGCAATATTTTAAAAATATTACAAAAAATAATATCCCTACATAGCATTGTAATATTGCTTGAGTATTGCCACGGTATTGCCATGCAACATAGAAATATTGCTAGAATATTGCGACATATTGCAGCAATTTTATAGCAGCATTGCAACTATATATGGATGTCTGCATTTTGTAATATTTTTCCCATATTGTCACAATATTGTTGAGTAATATTTTCGTCGTATTAATGTAACTATTTAAACAGAATGGATAAACGTACTGGAATACCTGATTAACATCAAAGAATTAAGTTTTCAAAAAAATGTCTTAGAGCAAAATGTCTGAGTTCAAGTCCATTAAAATATTTCAAACTTATACTGGTTCTCAAAATTTTATCAGGTTTTCTGGTACGTTTTCGCTTTATGTAAATATGCAGACTGGCCTGATTTTCGTCGAATGATTATTTAAATAAACAAAAAAAGCCAAAAATTTGAAAATGCTATCAAAACGAGCAAATAAGGATGTTAGTTAAAACTGTCTTTCTTTATATATGTAATTACAACTTAATTCAAAATTTAAAAATTAAAATTACAAACGTTAAAACGTACGTTTCGACTGTACTAACTAGTAAACGAAAGTGTCACTCACCAATTTTAACGAAACTTTGCATATTTGTAGAATTATGAAAAATATTTGACACGTATTTTTTTTTATCAGCAAAGGTTCACTTTGAAGGATAAAAACTATCCCTTAAAGGTAAATGGTAGATTTAATATAGTAGGTAAAATGAATTAAAAATTTTTTAAAATAAAATGGATTAAAAGTTTTTTGGAGTCGTTGAAACTAAATCTTATGTCAAAAGTATGAAATTCAAAATGGTCGATCCAATATGGCGTCCAGATACATTAAAATTTTTATTATTTTTTATCAAAATAAGTTAATTAAGAATTCTTGTCATCGAATTCAAATTTCCGATCTTTGGGTCAATGAATTTAAATATGGTGTTGAGAATATAAAATTCAAAATGGCAATCCCAATATGGCAGCTACTTACATTGAAATTTATAATTTTTTGCAAAATTGTGTTGAAACAAGGTTCTTTTCATTATGAAATTTAAATAAATGATTTTTGGGATCAATGAATATAAATAGTAAGAACCCTTGCCTCTCACCTTTTGTAGTGCTTTATTACAGTGATTCTCCTTGTCTCTCATTTTTCGGGGTGTTTTATTACAGTGAGACCCCTTGCCTTTCACCTTTCGGAGCACGTTATTCTTGAAAATTTTTGCAGATGTGATAATTTGTAAAAAAATGGGTCATACATAAAGATTTTGTGCATGTTCACTTGACCACAGCTGAAGTACACAAATTGCAGATTACCGAACATTTCTAAAAACAATAATCAACAGGACTATCAAATTCAGAAGATTTTTCCGATATATAACCATTTTTCTACCAGGCGTATTTAATAAGATTTTAAATCGAGGGGAAGAGAGAATCCGATATAGATTAGTGATTGAAGCTTAATAATATTACGATGATATAAATTTATGTCATGATTGCGTAAAACAACTATGTCCGAAACAAGATCTGAAAAAGAATACATCAAGCGGTTTCATTTTCGTTATAAGAATGTTTTCAAGTTGGATCGATTATTCTGATTCTGAAAATGATTAGAATATTTTTGCATTTTGACCACTCCACGAGTCTAATAGCAACACACTGTTATCATTGGATGATGGGAGAAACACTTTCTGGAAACATGTTTTTACAAGAACGCATGTTAATTTACCTGAATTTGAAGCGAATACAAGTATATTTTCAGCCTTGAAGAGATTTTTTTGTACTCGCAATTCAAACTTCCCATCTGTTTCTTGCAGTACAATTAATAAGGGCGATACTAAAACATCACTTGCAGAAATAATGGACCGAGTCGTGTATTCATACTTTTAACATAAGATTTAGTTTCAGCTACAAAAAACCTCTAACCCATTTTACTTTTTAAAATTTTCAACTTATTTTACGTAATATATTAAATCTACTCCTTACATTTAAGGGGTAGTTTTTACCCTTCAGAACGAACCTTTACCGATAAAAAAAAATACGTGTCAAATATTTTTCATAGTTCTACAAATATGCAAAGTTTCATTAAAATCGGTGAGTGGCACTTTTGTAGGTTTACTTGTAAGTTTTCTTCAGCGGTAAAAAATAGAAACTATAAAATCAAATCATAATGATAAAGTGGATAAATAACAAAAATCAATAAATAAAAAAATATTGGACATTATAAATAAATGAAGTAACATGGATGATAAGATCAAAGCCAGACAACATTATATATGAAAAAATGATATAATAATAGTCAGAGCAAATAAAATTACAAAATTACAAAAATTAATTAACCTGATATTTATCGAGGAACGTTAGAAATTCTTAGGAACCAAGGCAAATTAACATTCGAAGGCGAAAATCTCGCGTGGTTCTAACAATTATTCCTTGAGAATTATTTCCTCCTAGGAAAAAGGAAATTCTTCAGGCTACATTAAGATAATGTAGAGATCCAAATGATAAAGTAAATAATCCAAGTCAAATAGTAAAAGTAAGCATAGAAATATCTAATAAAGCGAAACGATAGTTAGAAAAATTTAATAAAAAATAGTATGATGAAAAATTGGATTATAGATTGAAATGTAGAATCTTTAAACTTACAGTGAGTTCGGAATTTTAAGTAAGTAATAACAATTATCTAGTGATTGTATCTGATCTTGCTGTAATAACGTCAAAAACGATAATAAGAAATTTTCAAATGATAGTTCGATAAATAAAGACATACAGGTTTACCAAAAGTGTGCAAACCATTAAATAACTTTTGTAAAAATGAAAATATCAAAAAAAGGTAAAATACGTATTTTGATTTATCAAAAAAGCTACCCTTTGACGTGGATATCGATCATCCCTTACCCTCTGATACGGAGGGGCAAAAGAAAGTTGAAAATTTTAAATTGGACTAAGGATCGAGTGGGGGCTCATTTGAAAGGTCTCTTGATAACAAACACACTCCTAAAATTTCAAGTCGTTACGACATCCCCATTCCAAATGGCGGCCACTCAAATGACAAAATTTCATGCACTTAGCGTTATCCAGAATCAACTGCGCGGAAGTGACATGAATCTGATCCCTTGTATGTGTATGATTGTGTGTGTGCGCGCGCGCGCGCGCGCGTGTGTGTGTGTGTGTGTGTGTGTGTGTGTGTGTGTGTGTGTGTGTGTGTGTGTGTGTGTGCGTGTGCGCGCGCGTGCGTGCGTGTGTGCGTGTCACAGAGATGAGGACCCCGTGGTTCGTCACTCCCGCAGTATTTTATTATCCAAACCCTCTCTGCTGTGTGTGTGTGTGTGTGTGTGTGTGTGTGTGCGCGTGTGCGTGTGTATGCGTGTGCGTGCGTATGTACAGTCTGTTCAACAAGAAAGTGACCGGTATAATCGAAAATAAATAAAACTTAGGATCAAATTTTTTAAATTATATAAAAGAGTAGAAAGAGTATAAAAAAGTAGGTGTTATTAGTTATTGCACAATTATGTAATAGTTAGTCTAGTCGTTCATTATCGATTATAGCTTGGCATTTTTTTGGCATACTTTCAACCAGATTTTTAGCATATTCTTCAGACAAAGATCGCCATATTTTTAATTTGTAGTGACAGCTGTTTCAAGGTGTACTGGCTTTCCTTTGAGTTTCATTTTAATCTTCAGGCGGCTGGCATTCAAGAATGTGTCAAAATATTTAAATACAATGGGGATTATATATAAATACTTTGGGGATTATTTCCCTGTAAAAGTTTTTTAATGGACCGTATGGATCGACCAAAAAGATATCCCAAAAGGTATCATGTCGGCCGGAGGGGGCTATGGAATTTCATTCAATTTAATTTTTTTTTTTTTTTATTAGGAATTTTGGCATTTTGGACATTGAGGGACTACACAACATAGTTTTGGTTTATATTTATTTGAAAATATACTGAAACTACCCTTGCAAGAGCCAAACAACCCCTATTTTACAATTCCTTCTTTACAGTGTATTAGGCTTATGGATTCTCAGTTTTATCATTCGATTTTTATTGCAATCAGGTTTTAGTCAAGAGCTAGGCCAATGCCGACCTCTAAACTAGTAGAACTACCTTCCAGAGGCCAAACAACCTCTTATTCTTCCCTTCTTTTTGCAACTTACTGTACCTATGTACTAGGGATCAAAGGTTCACTTTATCTTTTGGGAATATTTTTTTATTTATTGTATTGTTAACATCGTATTTGGATTCGTTGAGAAATACATTGAAACTATATAATTGCACTCCCATACCAAATAAATTGAATTTCGTGTCTAAAAGGAATAAAAGCAGTGCAGAAAAAATAAAGGTTGTTTGGCACCTGGGGGTTGTTGGAGTGAAAATAGACTAATATACCGCCTAGATATATAATATGTTGATACTTAATAGATTTAAAGATATTAACCTCAAGTTTGATTAAATTTTATTCAGTCAAAATTGATGATCCCAAAAGGTGCCATCCCGGCCGTCTGGAGGTTAATATACCTTCTGTAGGATTTGCATCAGAAGGCGATGCAGGCTAATCCATCGTAGTGATACCGTTTTACTGTTTCCATTCAGTGCAAATCCGACTTCGATGTTTAGGGTGAAAATGTTATTCACTGTAAAAACAATAATTCTACGTGTCGCAAAATGTACACTGCGCAAAGGAGACTTATTTAAGGTTTCAAACGGCCTACAACAGATAGCGTTGTAACTTTCTACAAAATTACGCCGGTCACTTTCTGATTGAACAAGACAGTGATCAGGTTAAGTTACACCAGACGATTGAAGATTGCCATCTCCTCTCCTTAATGGTTCAAAACCTTTTGCTCTGTGTTTCAGTGTATTAAAGTAAATGCTGAAAGTGGCTGCCATTTACTTCCTGACAATATGCCAATCTTTGATAGAATACAGAAATGGCGATTCGTTTCAAAAGCCATCTCAAAGCCATATCAAAGCCATTTCGTTCCTTATTCGCTGTATCAATTTGTGGATGCTTTCAGGGTTTGTTCTGTAAACCTTACTATTCAGATATCCCCATAGATAATAATCAAGAGGAGTTAGATCTGGTGACCGAGGTGGCCAATCCTCTCCTCCTTCATTTCTGTTCCTTCTTCCTATCCACCGTAGCGAAAAAGTCTCATTTAAAATACGACGTGGTCCTACACCAAAATGAGCAGAAGCTCCATCATGCTGAAACCATATTTCTTCGAAATTATTTGGAAAAGTATTTTGTACGGCTGGAATTATTTGATCTACAAGTAGTCTCTCATACCTTTGAGCGTTCAGATTTTCTTAAAAAAAAAAAACGGCCTTATTAAATAGCCATCTATTATTCCGCATCATACATTTATTTTTTGTGGATGTTGTGTGTGAGTTTCCCGCACCCAATTCGGATTCTCATTGTACCAGAAACGAAATTTTGATTATTAACTTCTCCTGTTAAGGTGAAAGTTGCCTCGTCTGTGAAAACAATTTAATAAGGGAAGATGGACTGGACATCTATTAGTGCCATCATTCTTTTACAAAAACGTATACAACACTCCTGATCTCCGTTTTGCAATTCTTGAACGTATTGTAATTTATATGGATAGAACTTGTTTTTCTTTAAAATTCTTCAAACCAACTTGGGAGCAATATCGTAATTTTGAGCGACTCTATTGACACTAGAATTAGGATTTTCAATAAATGTCTGCAGAACATCAAGTTGTTGTTCTTCGTTAGTTGTAAACGATGATCTCCTTGATTTAGAACGATTTTTTACGCTATCAGTTTCTCTAAAACATTCTATTGTTTTTAACACAATGGACTTATTAATTCGACGGTTCGGATACATGTCATTAAATAATCGAACGACTGCAGAGTACGATCATTTATCACCCTATCCACGCATCATGTGGGTAGTGATTCTTCTGATTCTTCCGATAATTCGCTAGCCATTTTTAAAACGTTTAAATTTTAATTTATTAATCGTAAGATGTACACGTGTGTATGTGTGCGTGCATACATATGTTTTCATTAACTTTCATCTTTTAACTTCAGCTTTGAGCAAGCAGAAATTAACCGTTACTGTCCAAATACATCTTATAATCGTACGACCGAATGATCCACGCACACGTACACACGCGTACCCACCCACCCACCCACACACGCACACGCACACGCACACGCGCGCGCGCACACACACACACACACAGGGATCAGATTCATGCCACTTCCACGCAGTTGATCCTGGATAACGCTAAGTGCATGAAATTTCGGTATTTGAACCGCCATTTTGAATGGGGATGTCATAACGACTAGAAATTTTAGGAGTGTGTTTGTTATCAAAAAACCTTTCAAATGAGCTCCCACTCGACCTTTAGTCCAATTTAAAACTTTTAACCCCCTTTTAGCCCTCCGTACCTGGAGGTGAGGGATGATTGGTATCCATGTCAAAGGATAGCTTTTTTGATAAATCAAAATGTGTATTTACCGTTTTTTGATATTTTTATTTTTACAAAAGTTATTTAGGGGTTCCACACTTTTGGTAAATCCTGTATATACAGCGTGTTCTTAAAAACATTAATAACAAACCAGTTTGTTCAATATGTCGAAATAAGAATGGTCGAGTAACTCGGTATCACCATTTAAATTCAAGTCAACTTTTTGTTCTTTTATGTAGATCATCTCTAAAACGGTTCATTTATAAAAATTAGATTCGCAATCCATAATCTTAGTATTATCCCAATCAAAGGAATGATTATATTCAATTATATGTTCGGAGATAATCGAGTATTTAGATTAGTCTTGCTTTAAATTATTTTTATGTTCTTTAAGTCTAGTTCTTAGTTGTCTTTTCGTTTGGCCTACGTAAAAGGTAACCTCACAATTCTTACAAAATATTTTATAAGTTACATTGTTTTTTGATAATAAATGGTCTTTATCTTTATGTGCTTTGACGAACTGGTTTAATTTATTAAGGCACCGGAATTCTATAATCGCCTTTGATCTGTCTATATTTGAGGATATGAATTTCGAAATTGGATTTATGTATGGTAGAACTAAAGTTTTATGTTTGCTGTTAGAACTAATGTCTTTGATGTTAATTGTAGCTGTTTTCGTTTTTTGTATAATATAATTTCTTTGTATAAAATAATTTCTTTAACCTTGAGTTTATTTTATTAAAAATTAGGTCCAGAGGGTAACTGTTGTCAAGTAGCAAATTTATATATAATTTTAGATTCTTTTCATGGAATGACGTATGTGATAATTTAATTGCACGGTCTACGAGACTATAGATGGTATCAACCTTATGACAAATAGGATGGTTCGAGTAGAATGATAAGTATCTGCCAGAAAATGTTGTTTTGATACCAGTCAGTAATTATTTTGTTATTTTTTATGTTTAAAGTAATGTCGAGAAAACTGAGACGACGGTTAATCTCTGTTTCCATTGTAAACTTTAATCTATGATGATAATTATTGAATTTTTTAAAAATGTTGTGGATCTCTTCTTCAGGCGCCGATAAAATATCATCTACATATCGATAATACTGTGGAGGACAAATATTCTATAAGTTTAAAATATTTTCTTCCAAATTTTGCATAACTAAATCCTCCACGATTGATAGAGAAAATCCCATGGGGGTTCCAAATGTTCGTTTATAAATTTTACTCTTGAACGTAAAATATGTTGAGGAGAGTACGAAATTAATAGCCGCTATGAATTCATTTTTGATAATTTTGGTGGAACGTTCTATGTGTTCCTATCTTTTAACAACGCTTTTAATTGTCAAATCTAGCGGAACATTAGTAAAGTTATTAATATTTTTAAAAACACGCTGTATGTATATTTCTATTTATCGAACTATTATTCGAAAATTTCTCATTGTCATTTTTGACGTTATCACAACAAGATCAGGTACAATCGCTAGACAACTGTTATTACTTACTTAAAATTCCGAACTCACTGTAAATTTAAACATTCTACATTTCAATCTATAATCATATTTTTACATCATACTATTTTTTATTGAATTTTCCTAGCTATCATTCGCTATTCATTTCGCTTTATTGGATATTTCTATGCTTACTTGTACTATTTGGCTTGGATTATTCACTTTATCATTTGGACCTCTACATTATCTTATTGAAGATAGATTTCCTTTTTCCCAAGAGGAAATAATTCTCACGGAACAATTGTAGAACCACGCGAGATTTTCGCCATCGAATGTTAATTCATCTTAGTTCCTTCTAACGATCCTCAATAAATATCAGGTTAATTAATTTTTGTAATTTTGTAATTTTATTTACTCTGACTATTATTATGTTATTTTTTCACGTATAATGTTGTCTAGCTTTGACTTTGATCTTGTCATCCACGTCACTTTATTTATAATGTTCATTGTTTATTTATTTATTTATTTCTGTTATTTATCCATTTTATTATTATGACTTGATTTTATTGTTTCTATTTTTTACTGCTGAAAAACTTAGTACAGTCGAACGTACATTTTAACCGTTTGTAATTTTAAATTTTGAAATAAATTGTAATTACATATATAAAGAAAGATAGTTTTAACAAACATCTTTATTTGCTCGTTTTGATCGCATTTTCAATTTTTTTCCTTTGTCAATTTTCGAGTGTCACTTATTACCTTATTTTATAAATGAAATAAATAAATAAATTTGGATGACAATTATAGCTTATGTTTTTTTCTCAATTGAAAATTGAGATTTGAAACGGCAAAAAAGCACAAACAATATGTTTGTAATAATTTGTTTGGCATTATGGATAGAAAGACATGTATTCAAGTAAAATTTTTATTTTGTCAAAAATGTCTTCTAGCGGAAAATTATTTGAAAAACTTCAACAATTGCACTAGAAAATGATCAAACTGAAATCATTACAATTGTCATCTTCTGTTTATGGATATATGGTGTATAGGTATAAAAATATGAAATCAATATTATAAAATGCACATCTTTTATTTTCGAATATATTTTAAATTTATATTCTAAATATTAGTAAATTTCTACACTATAAAATTCCATACAAAGTAAGTATTAATTAATATTATTAATATTATTAATATTATTAATAGGTCTTTTTTTTTAATCATTTTTTGTAATGGAATTTAAAGTAACATTTATTCTTTTTTCTATAATTATTTAGGCATTTTTCATGAAAAAATTAATATAGTATAATAAAAAATAATGATTAATCAAATTATGTTAATGAGTAAAAAGATAAATAAATAATCATGCGCATGACTCTGTTAGTTCGTAGAATATACCCATACAGCACCGAAGCTTCAAGGAATATTTCAGAAACGTTGCAACATTGCAAGTTGCAATGTAATGTTGCAAAGACGTTTTAGAGACATACAATATCAATATTTCGCCGAAATGTTTTAGCAATGTTGCAGAAATATATAACTAATAATATTATAAAATTCTCATATTTTTTATAATATGTTTAATTTTATTATATTATCAGAAACACTTCTGAATAGCTATTAACGAACGTGTGCGTGTGTGTGTGTGCGTGCGTGCGTGCGTGCGTGCGTGTGTGCGTGTGTGCGTGTGTGTGCGTG
>JANQDE010000270.1:94524-122750 GCA_037157785.1 Cephalotes varians
TATAAAACCAACAATTTATTTATATTTGTTAAATAAATAATATTTTAATAAACAATTTATTTATATTTTTTTAATATATGCAAGATACTTCAAATTTTAATAAATAAACTTTGAAAATATATAAAGATATCCAAGACATGAAAATAAACTCATGTACTTGCGTAAATTCACAATCTTTTTACATTCGAATATCTGATTGTGAGTTTCGAGTGCAAAAAGATTATAAATTTACACAATTTTGCGACAAGTTTATTCTCATCTTTCTTGGATGTCTTTATATATTATCAAACTTTATCTATCAAATTTAAAGCATTTTGCATATTTGTGCAATGCATTTTAATATTACAAATACATTACACTGTACATTACTGTAATCTTACATTGTAATATTTTTGAAGGCGGACATTTCAACGTTGCCGTAAGCTTGCAGTAACATTGCAGAAATATTTCGCAACTACCACGCAATATTACAATGTTTCAATGTAAGGTTTATGCAATGTTTCTGCAATCTTTCGGTGCTGTATGGGTATGCTCTGCGTACGTGCGAACTAGAAACATTGTGGCAATATATTAGCAATATTGAGCGTCTATACAAAAACAACATAGTACGGCAACATTGCAATGATATTGAGACAATATTGCTTGGCAATCTGCAACGTAGCAATATAGTGGCAACGTTTTGACAATATTCAATGCTATGTAGGTTTTATGCTTCACCTGCGAGCAGTCCACGCGTTACTGCCACCATATGAGCGTGATAGTTAGCGTGACGTTAAGTTCTCGTAAATAAGAAACCACACAGAATAAAAGGCACAGCATTATCTTTTACCAATTTCTAATGTAATGAATCCATGAAAGAGTGAGTCCTCATTTTGAGTTTCAAGACCAAAGTAAATGAGATATGTAATTTGACAGTACAATTTTTAGTTCTGTGTAAAAATTCATTCCGTATGATATAATTGGAAATGATGTGTGTCAAATGCAATAATATAATGAAGCATCTGAAACATTCATCAGAAATATCAAAATATATAACATTATGATACTGCTACAATATTACACTACAATATTTCTAAAGGTGAACATCTAACATTATTGCAATGTTATATCAATATTGTAACAACCCTTCACAACATTTTTGCAATATTACAATCTTGCGATGAAATATTTCTGTAATATTTCTGCAATCTTTCTGTGTGGGTTAAAACCAAATTTTGGAGACTTACCTTTACGTATGATTTCATCAGTTCAGATTTCATTAGAACACGATTAACAAATTTTATAAAACTGTGTTTTTATTCTATCCTGTATGATTTCTTACTAACAAAACACAGAATTCCGCCACTCCATTTGTCAATACCATGTACAGCTTGTAGCGGTTTTAACATTAGTATTCTAATAAAATGTAGAGTTTAATTTAATATGTTGGAAAAATAAATTTAAATGAAAATATTTATTCAAATTTATTCATAATTTTTTTAAATTTAAAGATTTATATTCAGTATTTAAAAAATTCATTTACTACATGTACTAAACCCGAATTTGATTCAAGTAAACTTTTTTCAACAAGAAATTATTTTCTAATTTCAATTTTTTAGTTTACTATACTAACTCCTTGGGTACATTGGCGACTAAGTCTCATCAAGCACTTGTTTTGCTTAAGTTATGGAGTCCAATCGTCATTCAAACTAGGATAAAATTAAGCAAGAACTTTTTCAAAAAAGAATCTGTACCCAAGGAGTTAAAAAGTTTTATATTATGAGCATTATTTATTTATATGAATCTAATTTTAGTAAATACATTTATTAAAATTAAGAAAATTTTTTCTCAATGTACAATAAAATAATCTTTTTACTTGATTAAATGCAAACAGATGCCTAAAGTTTTTTATGTTATATTTTAATTTTAAACTTATTTTATACTTAGAATTTGTATGACAATAAAATCACAGAAAAATAAAACAAGATTTTATTAATTAAATAAATAATATTCTCAAAAGCGTTTTTTCTTTAATTTAATTTCTTTAATTTAAAAAGATGTTTCAAAAAATAAATTAAGTATTTTAAAATATACAAGGGAAAAAAGGTTGATCCTCTAAATAAATCGGAAAATATAAGTTTTATAGAAAAATGTTTCAAATAAAAATTGTAAAAGATGAAAAATACGTAAAAATATCCGTTTACTGATATTATCAGTTTGATTTTAAATGGCTTGCCAAGATCAGAATCTTAAATTTTTTAAATAAAATTCCCTAAATTTTATTGCATATTATTATAGCCTTTCTTGAAATCTTTCCAAAACACTATAAGAAAGTATTTTTTCATTAACCCTTTAACGGGCACTATGGGCGCATTCGCTTCTCTAGGGTCAGAAAGGTGCGCCACAGCGTGTCCGTAGACAACTGATTAACCAGAGTTGTGCATAAGTAAAATTTTTTATTCTATTAGTGTATGTACAATATATACAGGTCTTTCTATATTCTATGTTGTGTGACAGGGCGTTGCCTCTGTATGTGAGGATGTCAATGTGTCTTTATGTGTGACCTTGATAAGGGCCGTTATCCCGGTACGCCTTATAGGCATTCATTCTATAGACGGCTGGGTCGTGGTCCCCAACGCCGTAGACTCGGTGGTGTTCCGGGTGGCGTGTACGATCTCTCAGGGCTCCTGGTCTGAGTGATGCTCCGCTGTGAGCGGCGACTCCACCTGCGTTCCTCTAGACTCCTGATGGCGGTGTGCTTCGGTGTCGTCGTCGCTGGAGGTCTCCCACGTTCTCGAGCTCTGTGTGGCCTGGTCGTTGGTACTGTGCCGACACTGCACTCCTCTATGTCCACTGTACTCCCCCTCGCGGGTCGTTTGGAGGATGGCTTTCGGAGTGGCGAAAGCAACGACGAGGGCCTCCAAAATGGTGAGATTGGTCGTCGGACCCTGATGTCCCACGTCGTAAGGAAGTCCTTCGGTGGACGGGTCAATCTCGGCGGCGACAACTGTAGCGGCGTGATCCTCCACCGGAACGTAGCGGGCTCCGACTGCAGCTGGCTTGTGACTGGCGCAGCGGCTGATCTCTCTATGCGAGGCGGCAGCTTGGTGATTCTCTAACTCGATTATCTGGAATTGGTTTTCGATTCGCAGAATGCTAAAAATCGGTGTCTTGAGGTCTCGTCGCAGCTCTTTATATCTTTCCAAGAAAAATCTTACTCTCGAGAAAGGGTACTGCGCGAGCCCTCTGTTGTTGATCCTGTTGCTGTCTCCTTGTTTGTTTTCCGCTCGCGAGAAAGCTCGCGGTCCACGGTGCTCGCGAGAAAGCTGCGCGCCTTGGCGTATGTGATCTTAGATTAGTTGTTGGCGGGCTGCCTCCCGGTAGGCGCCCTGTATTTTGTGCGGCCCGGAAGGCCGCCACAGGCACATTTTTTCTGGCAACTATACGAAAAGATTCTAATGATATTCTTATGTTTTTGGGATCGCTGATTACGAATCAGAGGTCAGAATTTAAAAATTCAAGATGACGGATTCAAAATGGCGGATGTTAATCTCAAAATTTTAGAATTTTAAAGTAAAAAAAATATTAGCGTATTCTATATCAAATTTAAAAAAAAAATGTCTCTAGTGATTTTTTTGTGAAAACGCTTTGTTTCAGAGAAAAACATTATTGAATTTTCTAAGTGGTGTATAATGATGGTATAATACAACCTAGATCTATACTTTATAATCTATATCTATACTTTTTTCGAAACAACTTATACTTAATCTAGATCTATACTTTTTACTTTAGTAAAAATAACTTTATTCAACATTGATACTATTTTATAAACCTAAATTATACTAAAAAACTCGAAAAAGTCACATTTTTACAATATATTTTGCTAAATAAAAAATAATATCAATATACATTTCGCAATTTCTACCTTTGGAGGCTTGGTTTACCATCTCTGGAACCTAAACCGATGGTTTAAAAGTTGTTTTATATCCTACAGGCTTTTAGAACGAATTTACAGTGAAAAAAGAGCTTTTTCGTAATTGTTCATTTAATAATAATTGCAAATTGCATAATTAATGTAAAATTCATAATAAAATATATAAATATTGTATATCATTAAAAAGTATGAAAAAAGTTCTTCCCCAATGATAGGATGTTATAGAGCTGAGTAACAACGCAAAAATCGAAAAAGTTGAGGTGGGAAGAATATTTCCCACCGCCCGTTAAAGGGTTAAGTACTTTTCGAGTTAAGGCTTGAAAGTGACAATACCGTCAGCATTAGCATTACCCAAGGTGTACCCCACGCGAAGGTTGCTCAGTCGCACAACACCTCTTTTGTATTCGGAAGAAAATCGGAGGATGATGCAGCCAATGAAAGCAAGATCGATGGTTGATCTAGCTAATGAAGGTAAGATTGGTAGTTGATTTAGTAAATGAAGGCAAGATCGACATGATCCAGCCAATAAAGGCAAAATTGGCAAGATCAAAGCTCGATCTGATCGATGAAGGCAAGATTGTTAGCGATTATCCATCAAAGGCAAGATCGTTAAGAATCCAGATATTAAAAATTTTACATGAAATGTTTGAACTGCGCATCATTCGATTTGACAATGTGCAAGACGTTTGTAAAAATTGAACACAGCATTCCTAATCATTTTTCGATCAATTAGAACAGTTTCTTCCAGAATACGATTGCGAAGATCCTCCAGATTATTTGTTTGTACACTATACATCCCACTCTTAAGATAACCCCACAGGAAAAAATCAAGCGACGTTAAATCCGACGATCTAGCTGGCCATTCAATCTTTCCTCTTCTCCCGATTCATTAGGAAATACTGTGGCAAATAAGCACGTACTCTTTTACTATAATGTGGTGGCTACCACAGGTGGAGCACCATCTTTCTAATATTTCGGCAAAATTTTCACCTGCGATCTGTTTGATTGTTGAGAATATCTGATCTCTTAATACATAGCTTCATATTTTTCTGTTGTCAAATCGCCATCAATGAAGAATGGCTCAATTAATACATCATTCAGAACAGACATTTAATTTTTGTGGATACTGAATACGACTTTCCAACATCCAGTGAGGATTTCATTGTGATTTCAATATCTGAAGTTGTATTTATTAACTTGACCGTTTGATTCAAAGGTTGTTTCGAAAAAAATGTTGTTAAATAGAAAGTTGGGATCGGCATTAATTCTCTCCATCATTAAGTCGCAAAATCCAAGCGACGGTCATCATCATTAAGCTCTTGTATTAATTCAACTTTGTAGAGATGGAACTTGATGAGCTTTAAAATTTTATGCACAGATTTATGATCAATGTTGTTGAAATGCTTTCGAAACGAAGAGAGAGATGTGAATTCTAAATAAATGATACTGCAATATTTAGTTGTTTTTCCTCGTTAATCGCTTGTGCTGAACGTCCTGGAATTGGACAGTTTTTCATTATATCAAGCGCTGTTCCAAACGCTTAATCGTTCGATGGTAAATTTTGAAATATGAGACTGATCGTTATAAAAAATCAGATTAAAGAGATCCTTTATTTTATTATCATTTATAGTTCCCCCCACTTTGTATTATCAAAAGAGATATTTTTTTCTTTCTCTAAAATATATGTCATGATAATGGAGCCAAAATAATTCAAATAAACGGGTGGCCTCCATTTGGACACGAATCGATTGAACACGAGCCACTCACAGCGCTTGAACAGTGGAAAGCCTCTAGGCACCGGTCGCTGTGGTTGGTGGTGTCCAATTGATTCGTGTCCAAACGAGCCCCTCCTCAAATAAACAGTATGTAAAAAAAGAAGAAAAAAACGGAACAATATAAAAAATTTAAGAAATATATTTACATATTATAATTATAATTATAATAAATGTATTATAGACTGAAGTAATATTTTTCGCAATAAGTTATTCAGTTTTTTAAGATGCTATTAGCATCAATATTTAACTGACGATCAAAAATTAATTTGTGACTTTATTAGTTCAGTTAGAATTGCGTTGCAAGCCCAGCGAAAAGTCAGCGCGTTCAAAAATAACTTTGTATCAATGTATACAATAATATTATAGGGTACTCAAAATCCAGCTCTGACCGTATAGGCTAAGACTGATTTGATTCGATTTATTCGTTGACGGTCAAAAAATCTATTTAACGATATTGAAATATATTATAATTTTCAAATTATGAACAATTGAAATAAACGAAGAATCACAAAAAAGTCGCAAACAGTAAAATATTCAATAAAAATAAAACGTAAACGAAGTTACCGTTAAATTTTCGAATATTTTGAAAATGAAAACTTAACGTAAATGTGTTATTAATAATCATAAATTGCCGTAAAAAAATAAATTTGCTGCCGTAATGTGTGATTATCACCAAATAAAAATCTTAAATAAATGAACTTAAAAAATAAAACTCGAACAAAAAATAATTAAAAAAGCTCAAATAAATCACGTGCTTGACGTAATAATAATGTCTCAATTCAAAATACGAGATTGTGAACAACAGTCATACACTGTCGCAGATGAGGCACCACAATGGTTCGATTCAGTTCGTTGGTTCATTATTTCATTCAGACTAACGGGGACTTCGTATGCCCAGAGATTGTAGTGGATTATGCGCGTTTCGATTGTGTCCAATTTTTACAAACGTATTGCACATTATCAAATATATGGTGAGCAGTTCGAACATTTCATGTAAAATCTTTAATACGATTTTCAATGATCTTGGTCTTTGGTAGATAATCGCTAGCAATCTTGCCTTCGATCGGAATGTATTTTTGTAACGCTCGAGCGTGCGAAAGTCCGGGATCGGATCTAGCTCGTTGGACGCCAGGAGAAAATAAAGAAACGTAGTTGATTTTAACAAAAGAAACAGTGACGGTTTATTCTTTAAGCAACATATTTACACAGGCAGAGTTTAGTCTTTAAGCAACATATTTACACATGCAGCGTTTAGTCTTTAAGCTTCATGATTTATCGAGCTGGTTTAATAGCGGCGTTTACGCGATGTTCTGAGCGGACATGCAAAGCGCAGAGTTTCGTGCGAGCGGAGTCGGTACACTACAAACTGGCGTGCGTTTGTGCAAAAGCGAGCAGGGCGTGAGGCATATTACATGCCTTAAGCAAGCGGACGAAACAAAAGTTTATTGGATTATGATACAGTTTATATACATAGTCTATTTACAGTTGAGYGCGTAAGGCAGGAAGCRATTTAYGCGGRTTGAGCCGCTATTGCGGAACGCGAGCGTGGGCTAAATCTTATGCCGCGAGAGGCCGACGCGGCCGTGATTCGTGCGCACGCGGAGACGTGACGTCAGACTTCGTGATAGCGCGGATCGGTTGGCCGAAGGTCCGTAGCGGGCCGTGCGAGGCGCGTGGATCGCGCGCTTAATCGGGCGCATGTCGTGATGCGCGGCTTTCAAAGCGGGCGTAGATTCTTTATGGCGAGTTGCGGAGGCAGAGCCGAGAACCACCTGCTCTGAGAAAGGACCAAAGGCCGAGAACGCCCAAGCCTTACGTTGAACGGAGGCAAAGCCGAGAACGCCCGAACTCTGCGAAAGGATGAAGGCCCAGAACGCCCGAGCCTTCAGTGAGCGGATTCGAAAACCGAGAACGCCCGTGCTTTCGATGTCGGGAATAAAGAGCCGAGAACACCCGTACTCTTTGTGGATTCGGATCAGAGTAGTTATAGCCGAGAACACCCGTGCTAGCAGCTCGGATCTGGATCTGATTGCTCCGTGCCGGGCCGTTTTATACTCGCGGCTCGGCTACGGAGTGGTGGCCGCGTCAAGCGGCGCTTGCTGAACGTTTGGCGCGGGGCGCGCGGCGTGTGGCGCGAGCGCTAGGCGCGGAGCGCGCGCGGTGCGGGCGCGGAACTCGTGGCGCGGTGTGCGCGCGGTGCGGGCGCGGGGCGCGTGCTATTTACAATGTCACTAACTTAATATCTATTTTACACAGCACACTATATACAATTATTTACACTTAGTGACGTCACATTTGCCGATCTTGCCGATCTTGCCTTCATTAGCTGGATCATGTCAATCTTCTTTCGAACACAAAAGAGGTATTGTGCGACTTTTGTATGGAACTTGGGTAATGCTAATGCCGACGGTATTGTAACTTTCAAGTCTTAACTCGAAAACTTAATGAAAAAATACTTCCTTATAGTGTTTTAAAAAAGAAGCTTTTTCAGAAATGCTATAATAATATGCAATAAAATTTAAGGAGTTTCATTTAAAAAATTTAAAGTGATCTTGTTCTGATCTTGACGATACCACGCAAGGTCAAACACTGATAATCGTAAATGTAATATAGTAAATGAATCTTTTTACATCTTTTACCCTACAACTTTTGTCTTAAACATTTTTCTATAAAACTTATATTTTCCGAGTTATTTAGGAGTATCGATCTTTTTTCCCCATCCCAGATAATTCACTTAGAGATACAAATGATATTTTATTTTTCTATATAATCACCCTCCTTTTCAATATACTTCTCACATCCCTGCACTTCTTTATTCCATTAGAAAAAATTGTTTTTGATTGTGAATTCAGCTAGGAAATGCACTGCTTTTTTTATCTCGTCATCATTCCCATATTTGTCCTCTTAAAGCGTCCAAGAGTTCAAACATGATACTCAAAGTATAGTCAGGGCTGTATAGGGGATATTATAAAATCTGAAATCTCAATATTCAAATGATGTTAAGAGTTGTAGCAGCCATACGAAGATATGTGTTATCATGAAAGAGAAGAATGCCCTTAAATCAAAATCTTCTACGACTGCTCCGTATCGCTAGCTTTAGCTCCTCATCCGAAAGTGCTGTATCGAGCATTATTTACTGACGACCGTGCTGGGATAACTGGAGCGTTGCTCATCACGTCCATTTTTAAATGTATTTACTCGCTCATACACTCTTCTCTCGTCAATGCAGGCATCTCCATACTGTAGCATTCTTCTGGGAATGTCACGAGGTTTCACACCCTCCGATCACAAAAATCTGATGATTGCTCGTTACTTCTTTATGATGCAAACGTTGATATTTTGTATATGCTGCCCTTCCGATTAAGCACACCATCTGTTGGGCAGTGTCAAAATCTTTTCTAAGAATGTATCTTCCCTGCACGGAAACTTGAAATGTCTGAAACATTTGTGAAATATTGTCAATTTGTTGTTTCTTTTTGAAACTCCCTTGTAAATTTGTCTCAGTAATAAGATGAAAATTGTAAGGTGGATTTTACATCTATTTTGCAGCTAATTTTGTATTTAATGAGGTATGCATTTTTTAATGTTTTTTATCTATTGGGTGAGTGCAAAAATTCGTGCCTGATTTTTCATTAAAACTTAAGCAGTACTGACATGTAAAAGAGTGACCGCAAAATAAGCCTGAAATTCGCCTGTTTTTCGGTAGTCGATTACGAACACAGGAAAGACGCGGTCGAAATTGTATTCATATCATATTAATCTTTGGGCAATTCTAAGATGAGCATAACTTTTTGTTTTTCGAAAAAATTCCAAAACCACCCCTTGTTAAGGGTTGAAAATAATTAAAAAAGGCCAATATCTAAAAAAAATTGAGAAACACAGTACTATTGTTGTAACAGAACCGATTTTCTATCGGCTTCGCCCGGCCTTCCACCTGCCGGACAGTTCGGCGACAAGGTTCGGACAAGGAGGGGAAGGAAAAGAAATTGCGACACTCGTGCTGATTTCCTGAATAAATCACGTCTTTTATTTGTCTCTAGACTTTTACACGCTGGTTCTCTATCACCAGTCTGTTTTATCTCGGCGAGATAGATTCGACGCGGCTCGCAATGCTATCGGAATACGACGCGGAACTTTATAAGATCAATTCGGTGCGGATCACAACTCTGTCGGAATGAAACCGGCGCGGATCACAATGTTACGGCGTGGAACTTATAACTTATAGCTATGGGGGGTATGTACACGGGGCCTATTTACACTGTCTCGCGGCGACGGCCGAAATGGTCCTGGGGCTCGGGGCCAAAAGGGCCGACGGACGTCGCGAGGCCGGGGCACGTTGGGTCAGCACAACGCGGATGCTCCGGGTCGAAAACCCCAGGGCCGGAAGTTGAGTCAACACCTCGACGGAAATGGTAAACGGCGGAGATCGAGCCAACACCTCGACCGGAACGGAGTCCGAGTCAACGCCTCGGGTGACGGAAGTCGTGCCAACACCTCGACAGGAACGGAGTCCGAGTCAACACCTCGAGTGACGGAAGTCGAGTCAACACCTCGACCGGAACGGGGTCCGAGTCAACACTTCGGAAGGCGGAAGTCGAGTCAACACCTCGACCGGAACGGAGTCCGAGTCAGCACCTCGGATAACGGAAGTCGAGTCAGCACCTCGACCGGAAGGCTCAGGATTTCGAGTCAGCACCTCGAAATGTCGGGATAATGGTTCTGCTCTCGAGTCAGCTCCTCGAGTGCTCGGGAAAGGAATCGGTCCCGACTGTTGAAATTTGCCGGCTTATATACCCCGGAGCGGCCTGTGGTCCGTCCGGGGTCGGCGTGGGGCGCGGTTGTTTGTGCGCTGAGGTATGTGCCGACACAGGTGCGTTCGTACATGTATATTCGCGCGTACATGTGTCGTTACCTGGCCATAGGCGGGTAACAGCGACTATAGCCGGTATTCACAAAGAAAATAACGAAATGTATAAAATAAAGAGTTTATATAACGCAAGAATTATGAATATAAATGAAAAGAACGGAGCCGCAAGAGTTATTGGAAAATAAGGAATATAAATATAATGAACTAACTAGTCGAAATTAAAGAAACAATAATAATGAACCTATTTACAAGTGGCGGGCTTGCCCCGTCACATTGTTAAGAATCGTATTTGACATAAATTATTTGCAAAAATATCAAAGATATCAACCCTATAATACTATTCGCATCAAAATAGTACCTCCTGTCTCAGCGAGAGGGTTGAAAACTATCCCTACACGATACCCTACCATGCTAGGGTTCTAGGACTGAAAAGTAGCTATGAACTTTTTATTAATAAAAGACAATAACAAAACATTTTTGGCGTAGTCTTTGAAAACTACCCCTCAGAGGTTGCAAAAAATCTACCCTAATTTCGAAAAATGCTCGAACAATAGTACTATGTTTCTCAATTTTTTTTAGATATTGGCCTTTTTTAATTATTTTCAACCCTTAACAAGAGGTGGTTTTGGAATTTTTTCGAAAAACAAAAAGTTATGCTCATCTTAGAATTGCCCAAAGATTAATGTGATGTGAATACAATTTCAACTGCATCTTTCCTGTGTCCGTAATAGACTACCGAAAAACAGGCGAATTTTGCGGTTACTCTTTCTTATTAATCAATAATGTATCAATTGCTATTTTTTTCTATAATCTTTTCCCAACATTTTGAGAGCATACGGATGCCTCAATCATAAAATGATCTTGGTTTTACGTTAAAAAAGGAAGATGGTTTTTAACAACTTTCAAAGAAAATAATTTTTTTTCATTTTCGTTTTGCAATGATCAAAACAAGTGATAGTCGAATGATGCAATTAGGAAAATAGATGGGTATAATATAATAACCCATTTCAGTTTCTTTTTAGTATACGCAAGGTCTGTTTTGCAGTGTGTGGTTTCGCGTTATCATAATGAAAAATGACTCCCTTACGATTGGCCAGAATTGGATGCATCTCCCGGATCGCTATTTTTGAATTGTCTAATTATTGGCAGTACTTGTCAGAAATAATCGTTTGGCCAACGGAGAGCAGCTCAAAATAAACTATTCTTTTGCCAATCCTATCAAACAAAAAGTATCACCTTCTTAAAATGCAAATTGCTTTTGCTATGAATGCTGTACTCTCATCTGCTAGTTTTCGAGTGCGTTTGCGTCAAATATTGTTGTACAGGATTCATTTTTCTTCATTAATCACCAGTCAATCCAAAAACAACTTTTTATTTAATCGGGTAAGCAAAAAACAACTGCAGAAACTCGATTCAATTTGTTTGAAGTTAGCAAATATAGCATCCACATATTAAACTTTAAAGTGTACTCAATTTTTTGTTAATACTGAAATGTGGTCGATCTGTCAATGTTGAGTTTTTCAGTAATTTTTTCTGTTAAAATTCATGAATTATTTTGTACATAATATTATCATTTATGCCAGAAGGTCAACAAGAGCGTGATTGCTCAAGGTAGAAAACTATGTCTAAATTTCGCAAACCAATTCTTAATAGTTCGAATTGTTGGTGTACGATCTTGATGGATATCTTGAATGTTTTTACGGCAGTTCCAACTTACATTCTTCCGAAACTCATAAAGCATAATAGAAATGCTTTTTTCCAAATTTTTTTCACAACGTAAATTCAATCAAAACACACAAATCTTTCACTCAAATGATCATTAATATGTCACTTTTCCATAGATGTTCAATATGTTCACATAACAATTAATGCGCTATATAAATCTCCTATAGGAATCACGGCGACGGTATTTTACTTTTTCATGTTTAAAAAATTACACAGAATAGGAAAAGGCACAACTTTATAAGATAAAATATTCTTCACTCGTGTTTTAATGAAATAATTCCTTGAAGACGACATAAAAGCTCCAAGACGAAAATAAAATGTATTTTAAGGGTATTTTGCTCAGTTTTTTATGAAAATTAATTTAAGAGTCTAATTTTTAAACATATAAACAGTATATTTTAAGAAAACAAGAATGAATTTTAAATAATAAAAAACAATATAATTTTTTTAATTTACATTTTCTTCAACAATTTAAAAATTGATTTTACACATTTATTTTATTTAACTTTTTTAAAAATATAAAATGTAAATAATATATATAAAATCTTATTGCTTATACGTTGAATAAATGTTGAATTGCAACGTCTGTAGACATAGATTCAACAGACAATGAACGCGTCTTTTCAACGTTGAATCTACATTTCGCGATATTGTAATTGATGACGCAACATTCGCAATGTTGTAATTCAACATGTTTAATATGTTAATTCAATATTAGTGTGCTGTAAGGCCCAAAAGATAAAAATCATAAACCAGAGATGCCAGATTTGAGCCACGACATAGACTAGAAAAAGGAGATCGCATGTACATATATCTTTCTCAATATGTCCCTTCCATCTAGCCTATATGTAAGCCTCTGGGAGTGCTGCTAAAGCAGCTCAATTCGACTCGAATCTCATGGTCATGTTAACATGGGCAAAGCAATATAATATTATCATTTATGCATACTTTATAATATGCTAATAATTTTGTCTTTTAATTTCTTTAGTAAACGAAGACAGCGAAATGACTAAGGAAGACAGAGTCTTTGGTTTACTGCTATGCCTAATGAACAATCAGATGGATGGAGACAGAAGATAAAACAAGATGATTTTTATTATATCATCTGGATCGAAAATCGTAATATTTCCCGCATATACTGTGTGCAATGGTAGTATAATAAATAAAAAATTTCTGACATCGGGGTTTAAGGAAAATAAAATTTGTGTAGATTTATGATAAGTTTTGTTGATTATAAATCATATTATTGATGTTAAATAAAACAAATTAAGTTAAATAGTTTCGACAATTTATTTAAATAACCTAATTTAAATCTAATATCTCAATCACATCTAGTATCTCAAGTAGTATGTATTGGTTATACATGGTATTCGCGAAATGGGGTGGGAGCCGTAATTGGGAGCATGCAGCATGGAAGAAATCAAGGAAAACAAAAAAGTCTTATACCATTTTGCAATTTTCACAATAGTTAACAAAATATTAATTATTAAAAACCATCCCGTATAAGCCCGGCCTACTATGTGCGTGAAGTTAGCACCGCCATTTTGTAAAAAAATAAAAATAAAATTTGTGCTGAGTTGTGTTAGATTTGTGCTATATTGTGCCGCAAAGATTTCACTCGCTCTTTCATAAGTCCCCTCCATCTAGCCTATATGTAAGCCTCTGGGAGTGCTGCTAAAGCAGCTCAATTCGACTCGAATCTCATGGTCATGTTAACATCAACACGGGCAAAACAATATAATATTATCATTTATGCATACTTTATAATATGCTAATAATTTTGTCTTTTAATTTCATTAGTAAACGAAGACAGCGAAATGACTAAGGAAGACAGAGTCTTTGAGACTCCTCAACAAAAGTTAGGACTAAAAATAGTTTTGCCCTTCGTGCTCGGTTTTCTGTCCATAAATCAGGTTTGTAGTACTCCGATGTGAATGAATAATATTACAAATCTGAGTTCTGCTAGCTTAGCACAAGTCAGCACAACCGCTGGCACGGCGATATTAAGGGCACTTTATTCTTGAACGCAGCCTTTCGCGTAAGGTTTTTTTGTTTAAAATTCTGGTTTATAATGCTTCAGTGTAAATGATACTGTATATCTGAGTTGTGCTAGCAGAGCACATGTTTCTTCGGATGATCTATTGTTTATTTCGGACAAATTTAAGTAGATGATCTGTTATTAATTTCAAGTACTTCATTTTATAATATACTTGAAGCAATTCAAATACATTCGCAAAAAATTGTCCATCCGACAAAAGAATTGATACACATACATGATGTTACGAAAATTGCGAATCAAAATATCATTGCAAGGAAGAAAAATTAAGTAAAAAAATAATGTATATATTGTCATTTTAAAAATAGCGGTATTTTTAAGATATAAATGTTTAAATACATTCTATTATAGAATACATTCAAACGATGATTTGTCCTTGAATTGCCTGATAGCAATTATATCCTGATAGCAAAATGTTATCCATTTTCGCGCATATAGGCAGCAAACTCGATCAGATTTTGACTACAAAACCGTAGCCATCTGCGTCCGCATTTGATTGGATTTGTCAACAAAATCTGCTGATATGTTTTACCAGTAGATTGATTGCAAAAATCGAGCAAGATCTGTCATTTTTATTTAAATTGACCTGATTTCTTATAAGTAATTTTGTGTACATATATGCAGGGTGTTTGATAATTTTGTGAACAATTTTCATCGGCAGCTAGAGCGGACGTTGTAACTTTCCTATTTTCTTGATCTCTCGGATCGGCTCGCCGAAGACAGGGTTCGAGAAAGAACGAAACACTAATTTATTTCAGTTTTAATGAAAAAGAAAAGTCTTTATTTGAAGATCAAAATACTGTTTATAGCCGTAGCCGAGACAGTATAGGGTTACAACGGCCGAATGCGGGTTCCTCGATACGATTCCTTACTTGCGTAGAACTTAACTCAGGCCGGTTGCCCGCAGCGAGCGGAGCCACAATGAATACAATGAATAGGAGTAAACTTAGCTTAAATTGAGCGCACGAATCGAGTCTAGAATAAAATATCAAACTTAACTTAAATTATAACGCGTCGTAAATAAGACTTAACCTATCTAAAAATGTGGAATGCGGAGTAAATGAAATGTATCTTAAATCAACCGGGATTATAACGGGTCGTGTCGGGAACAAGACTTAATCTACTGAAATGCGACGTAAACAGAAAATACAGCTTAACTTAAATTAATTGGAATTGTAACGCGCGTATCGCGTCGCGAACAAAACATGGAATGCGGAGTAATAATAATAAGTTTATTGTTCCCCTTAGGTTACAATCTGTACACATACAATTTTAACACCGCTCTTATATATTACTACAACTGCCGCAACTCGCGCGCCACTATCTCGCTCTTCACGCCGCCCTTTTCCACCTATTCCTATAATATTTCGGACACGGACGGCGACACTTCCGCTTCCCACGGAGCACACCCCCTCCGTGTCCGAGCCCACGCACACACGCAAATCGCTGATGGACTCCCGTTTTTTCTTGCTTTTTAAGCTATTTAGTTTTCCTGATAACACGTTCCCCTCCCCCTCCCTTTTCTCCATGTATTCTCTTCATTCACACCTCACTCTTTCCCATTCCTCTCCTTTCTCTCTTCACCTCTCTCATCCACCCCTCACCTTCCCCCTCTTCTCCCAAGACCCATTCTACTTCCTCCTGCCAACTTCCTTCCCCCCCTCTCGCCATGTCCTACATCTTTCCCATACATGCTCCCAGGATTCCCTCTCCACCCCACATAATCTACATACCTTCTTCTCTTTCTCTTCCCAATAGTTCCCCTCCTTCATCTCACATCCCAATCTAAATCTCGCAACCCTTCTCCATTTATTCTCCCCCTAACTTTTCTTTAAATAATCTGGAATCTCTATCTCCTTAACTACCTTGTACCACCTGTTATAACTTGAGTTCTCGATCCTCTCCCATCTCTCTCTTCTTTGCCTCTCTTTTTCCCTCCCCTCCGTTTCCCAGAACCCATCAATTCCCTGTCCTTTTTTCTCCTCTACCTCTCTTATTGACGTGCCCCTCTCCTCCCAAAACCTCTCTCTCTCCTTTTCTCAGTCCGACTTCTCCCTTCCTCCTCTCTCCCTTTCCCTCAATTCTTCCCAACATTTCCTCGCTATTATCTCTCCCCTCCTTTCTCCAGTCTTCTTTCAAAGTTTCACTCCCTTCTTCCCATTCTTCCTCTTAACTTCTCCCTCTGCAGCTCTTCCCTCACCAAGTACCATAGTGTTTTACCATTCACTCCTAGAACCCATCTTAAATATTTCTCTTCCAGCTTCTTCATCTCTTCCCTCTCTTTCCATCCCCAAATCTCTACTCCGTATCCCATTACCGTCCATACTAACCTGTCAAATAATCATAATCTTCTTCCCCAGTCTTTTCCAAATCTCCTTTTTCCTATCCCCCACACCTGCCCCATTATCGCCGCTGCCTTCTTCACTCTCTCTCTTACTTGCGCCTCCTGCCCTCCGTTCCTCTGTAATGTATATCCCAAATGTGGGTGAGGTCGTGGTGTGCATCACTCCACACGGTTAATGCTTTGTGATCGAGAGAGGTGTTCGATGTCGTATGTTCTTATTTGGTCGCCCTGAAAAGGGCGGATGGGCAGTTCGCCCTATGAAGGGCGGTTTGATCGGAACGCTTTTATGCAGGCGAAGGAGACCGGTCGGATCCGTCAGCGGCCGGGTGTTCGTGGTCTCCCGGGCGGCGTCGTCGGAGACTCCGGGGGCTGCACGATTTCCGTCTGGGAGTCTTGGTCTCTGACCAGGTGGTCGGTCTGAGTGCCCGCGTCCTTTGTGGTCGGTCGGAAATACCGATGCGCCGTTGGTGATCGATATGGCAGCTGGATCGGGATCAGCTGCCACGATCGCAGCTCCTCGCCACGTGTCTGGACCTCCTAGTGGAACGCTGGGGTGTAGCCAGTCCTTGTTGAGTACGGCGTGTGCGTTTGAGGGACTGTATCCTGCACTGATGGTGGTGCAGGCAGCCGCTTCCTCTTCCGGGGCACTGTTCCTCTCGGGAGGCCTGAAGGAGAGGCTCTCTCCCGGGAGTTGTTCTGGAGGCCAGTGAAAGCGCACTCCCACGAGAAGACCTGCGTAGGCTCATTTCTATAGAAGGCCCTCGAATCAGCTCGCTCCTCAGAGAGGCCTGAATGAGACTCACTCTCTAATATTACTCTGAAGACAGCCAGACGCACTACACAAGTGATCCGACTGGAAACAGGATGATCATCTCGCCGCGGTTGGTCCTCTTATATAGGACTTGTGCGTGCTCTTAGATCCGAGTAAACGCTGGGCCGATGCACCGCATAGCGGTGGCGCCGTGAACACTCGGCATCTCCGAGCCCGCGCGCGGCTAAGCATTGTGGTGACCGCCACATCAAGTATGTGTACTGTTTCACCTCTTCCAACTTTTCCCCCTCCACCTCCAATCCCTCTTCCTCATTCTCCCTCCCCCCTTCCTGAACCTCATCACTTTGGTTTTCCTCACGTTCACTTCTAGCTTTTTCCTCTCCAAATAGTCCTCTAATCTTTCTATCATACACCTCATACCTTCTTCGTCTTCCGCCATCAGCACCATGTCATCTGCATATAGCAGTGAAAAAACCCTCTCTTCACCTAGTTTTACCCCTCCTCACTTTACCCTTCCCAAGTTCTCCTCCAGGTCCGCCAGCACTAAGTTGAATAACAATGGACTAAGTGGGCATCCCTGTCTAACCCCTCTCGCAGTCCAAAAACTATCCCCCAACTCCCCTCCTACCCTTACCCTATTTCTCGTTTCCCTCATGACCTCCTCCACTCTACTCACCAACCCTTTCCTTATCCCCTTTCCCTCATCGCCTCTATCAGAACCCCTATATCCACCGAGTCAAAGACCGCCTTTAAATCCACGAACAACGCTATGAACAGACCTTTCCTCTCTACCAGTTGTTTAATAATTAAATAATTTAATTTAAATACGTTGTCCATTGTCCCCATACCCTTCCTAAACCTCGCCTGGTTTGCTGGCATAATCCCCCTTACCTCTACCTCTTCCCTTATCCTCTCCACTAGTATCGTCACATAAATCTTATACGCCGACATCAACGATGTTATTCCCCTATAATCTTCCACCTTCTCTCCCTCTCCTTTCTTTACCAACGGGATTATTATTCCCTCCTTCCACATTTCTGGCCATCCCTCTCCTCTCCACACTCTATTACAAAATTCCCTTATCTAATCCTCCAATTCTTCCCTCCCCCCTTACTTCCACATCTCATTTGGGATCCCGTCCACTCCCATCGCCTTCCCCGTCTTCAAGCCCTCGATCATCCTATTTACTTCTTCCCTACTTAACTCCTCCTCCTCTATTAATTCCTCTTCTGCTCTCCCCTTTCCTCTTATTACTCTGTCTTCCCCGTCTCCCATTAACCTCATGAAATACTCCCTCCATTCCTCTTTTCGTATATTTACATTAATTTCCTTCTTTCTTTTCCTTTCTCTATTCACTATCTCCCCTTCTCTTTTCACCTCCTTTACCTGCCTTTCCCATCTCTCATTCTCCTCTTTCTTTTTCCTTTCACACAGCTCCTTGTATTCCAATTTCTTCTTCCTATACTCTTCTCCTTCTTCCCCGCCTCCTCTCCATTTCCTAAGTTCCTTCCTCACCTCCTTCTTTCTCTCTCTACACTCCTCGTCCCACCACCCTATCTTTTTCCTGCCTTCTCCCCGTCTCTCCGTTTCTATCTCCTTCAACGCTTCTCTCACTATACTCTCCACCTTTTCCCCTCTCTTTTCCTTCTTTCCTTTTTTCTTTCTTTCAGTTCTTCTCCTACCTTCCCTCTAAATGCCTCTCTTCCCTCCCTATCCCATATCCCTTTCCATACTTTTCCCCTCTCTTTTCTTCTACCACCTCGTCTTCCTCTCTCCTCTTCTATCCACACTTCTAACGGGTGATGATCTGAGTCAATCCTGTCTCCTACTTTCATCCTCCTTATCTTCTCTCGAGTCACCTCCTCCCCTGTAACATAATCAACTTCCCACTCCTCGTGTAAACGTGAATTCTCCCTCTTCGCAACCTCTCGTACATTCATTGAGAATCCCTCATCCCTTATTTTCTAGAAACTCCATTAATATTTCGCCCTCCTTGTTTACCTTCCTGTCCTTGGATTTCCTTACTCTTCCCTCTCCCTCTCTCTTTCTTCTCACTCTGTTCCCATCCTTCCTCCCTCTTCTCCCGTCCTTGCGTTAAAGTCCCCTCCCACCAGTATTCTTCTATCCTCATCTTTCTCTTCCACCCATTTTTCCAGCTCCTGTAACGTTTCCTGTATATTCCCTCCTACATACACTCCTATAATTCTCCACCGCTCTTTCCCCACTCTTACATTCCCTATCATTATCCCCTCCCCTCGTCTTTCAATTCTCATCCCCTCCTCCATCAACTCTTCCTTTATCCCTCCCCATCAATATCCCTCCTTTTGCCCTCCCTTTTCTCTTCTCCTTTCTTGCCCATTCTTTCTCCCATACATATCCCTTTGATAGTTTCCCTTTTACACCCTCCCAACCTTTCTCCTCCACCCATGTTTCCGACAGGCATATTACCTCCCACCCCTCTAATTCTTTCCAAAACTCCCTATCCTTGCCTCTCAGATCAGCTACATTCCAAAAAAGCACCTTCCATACCACCTCTCCATCCCTCTCCTCCCAGCTTCTTTCTTTCCCTTCCCCCCTATCTTACCCCTCTCTCTCCCCTCCAACTGCTTCCTCCTGTTCCCTTTCTTTTTTCTTTCCTCTGCTGTCTTTCAACACCTCCTCCTCCTCCTCATCCCATCTCCACCATTGTTCTCCTATTTTTATCCTTCCATATTCAATCCGCACCTGTTTCCTCCTTCTCTCTTCTCTTCTTGCTATCTCCTCTAGCTTTCACCTCATTTTCCTCTCTTCCCATGTTCAGTCCTCCGTTATCCTATCCTTCCTCCCCCTCAGAAGTCTCCTTCTCTCTAAAATCTCGTTTCTTATCTTTTCCGCCCTAAGCTTTACTACCACTATCTCCCTACCTTCCTCCCCCCCTTACCTACCCAGATTTCTTCTATCTCCGTCTTCACCCCCATTGCTCCTAATATTTTTTCCACCATTTCCCTCCTCTTTCCTTTCCTTACTTCCTACCCTCTAATCACAACATTTCTCCTTCTCTTTTTCCTCTCCTTCATCTCCAGTTTCCTCTCCATCCTCTTCACCCTCCTTTCCATTCCTCCCGCTCCTTTTCCTTCCCCGTTATCTACTTCACCTTCCCTCCCTTCCCCTTCTCCCTTCGTCACTAACTCCCTAATACATTTCTTTAATTCTTCCTTTTCCTCCTTCCAATTCATCTCTCTCTCCCTCATGTCTCTTCTCAAGGCCTCCATTTCCTTCCTCATCCACTCTCCCTGCTCCCTAATACCTTCTTTCAGTTCCTTCCTCATTTGTTTAAACTCTTCCCTCCACCCTCTCTTATGTCCTCCATTACCTCCCCTATCTCCCCTTTTCACATCTTCATCAACTCCTCTATCCCTCCCGCTCCCATCTCTTCCCTTTTTTCCGGCGAACGTTGTGTTACCCTACTCTTCTTGAAAATCTCCTTCATCATTTTCCTACTCCCCTCTCCCGACTCCTCCCTTTTCCTCTTTGACACTTCCTCTAAATCTCCTAAACTCATCGCTCTCTCTCTTTCCATTCCTTTCACCTTTCTGATCGCACTCCTTCAGTCAAGCCGCCTTCTACCCTGTCTCCCTCCTTCACTACTCCAGTTACCCCTCTATGTTCTACCTACTCCGCGACCGGCGCTCTCTCGCTCGACTGCCCCTTCTATACTTTCTCTGTACTTCTCGCTCTAGTACCACGCTGTCACTCCTCTCTATCTTCCCTTCCAACCTTACTCCCTCTTACTCTACGCCCTTCCCCTCACTCACATACACTCCTCCACTCTCACACTCCTCACTTCACTCACTCCACCTTCCTTTCCTCTCACTTTCTCGTCTTTTTCACTGTCTCACTCTTCCAGCCTACTTCACGTGTCATTCGCTATCGCACCGGAAACGGAAGTCCTATGGAATGCGGAGTAAATAAATGAAATACTTGTCTTAAATCAACCGGAATTATAACGCACGGATCGTGTCGTGAACAAGACTTAATCTACGGAACGAAATACAAAACTTATGTCTAATTATCCGGACCGCGCCGTGGATGAAAAGCGACTAGTGGGGCAATTATCACATACTGCTCGGGCGGTCGGCGGCAAGCGCGAAGGATCGAACGTTCCGGGTCGGTGCTGCCCGGAGGGATCCGTTGCGTGGTGTGAATCTGTAAAAATGTCACGATTTTAGTCGGCCCCGTCGTAGACCTGGGGATTCAAGTCTCGGGGTAATACGCACGCCGGCTCGGGGAAACCGAGAACATCCGGTCAGGATCAGGAGGCCGAGAACGTTGACTTAATTGATTGATTCATAATTCTTTTCGTAATTTTTCCTGATACATAATTTTTATATAACAAAATATGTTTATGTTTTCTTACATAAAGATCTTACAGTTAGTAAAAACGCAGAGAGAGAATTTCTAAAATTTCTTTTATTACTACATACAGTTTCTTATAACTCGAAAAATATTAATAAAAAAATATTTTATTATAGTATTTTGAAAAGGTAAACTACTCTCGAGGTAAACTACAAGAATATGTACTGAAAAATGGATTAAATTTAAAAAATTCAAAGTGACCTTGACAACGCCACAAGATTAAAATAATGGTACTATGTTCCCCTCGAAGTAATAAAATCTTTATTGTAAACATTTTCCCGTATCTTTTATATTTTACGAGATATTTTGATACGAAAGTTTAAATGGGATACCCTGTGTGTGTGCGTGTGCGTACCTTTACGCGAATTATCATCATAATAAAGCCATTTTCTGCCTGTTTTAATGTAAGGAATGTAATGACCTACAGATGTTACATCATTATTTCTTTCCTGTGCGATTATAAATAAGATGTAGCAGTTACACATCTGTTGCAGTTACACATAGCTCTACGGGATATTCAAATAGCATTATCGATCTTTGATCACTACATTCGGTTTCTATAATTAAATGTAGACCATGCGCGATATTTGATTGCTGAGATTTTCCGAAACATGTTCGGTGAATATCAAATCCTTCATTTAATGCTTCCTGTAAAAATCGAATTCCTTTTTCGTATATTATCGTATAATTGATAATGCATAGAACATTTCTACGTACTGTTACACAATTGCATGTGTTACACGTATTCATTTCCGTAAAACTTGGGACATTCTCAAGCAACTAAGTTGTGAGATTAGCTATATTAGAAATAGCGCTTATTTTTATTATAGAGCCTTGTTTAATGTCTGGCTTTAGCTGATTAAGATTACACAACATTTTGGCGCGTTCTTTAAAAAAATGTGCATTTAATTCCTCTTTTTTGTTAGTAGCATAGTAGGGCCGGTTCTAACCTAGGAGCTCCGAGGGGAATGCAGGGCAGGGGGCGGTTCTCCGGGACGTGGAGCATGGCATCCCTTGTCGGGAATGTGTGACTAATTTCGGTAAAATAATTTTTATTACTTCGTCCCTTTATAATTTTTATTACTTTGTCCCTTTCATTGTCCTTTTTATTATCTTATTGAACATGCCGCAACGTCTTAGTATCACCAAGTTTTTCAAAAATGTCGGCCGACAACATGACATCTGTTTTAAAATAAAGATCGCTAACTTCACTGAGCGATATCCTTTGTTTTATTGGAACCACTAACGTGAAAATAAACAATAGCGTTTCTAGCTGATTTTGAAAATGATGGTTGGAAAGAGACGAAATATATGGACCAGAAAGCGTGTAGTACTGCAGTAGTGCGTTGGACGTCTATGCGACTGAGTCTTTAAGAGTTTTCTAAGTTTTTTTTAAGTATAAATAATGGAAGTTGTGGAAATTGAACGCGACCTGTTGGAGCAAGCTAATAATGTCGCTACCTTGGTGTTTTGCGTGGATGCAACGATGCGACGAGTGCATAGAACGGCTCGAAGAATGCAGTAGTGCCAAGCTTCCTCGACTGTTAATTGCAAATAGACAATCTTTGCTGGCCAGGATCGTGCGACTCGAGGGTGCAAAAATTCAATTGCAGAGACGTTTTATACATTTTGGTGGTGATTATACGGGTACAAACAACAGTGATGCGGAAAGACTCGTTTGGCGAGAGATCGATACCGCGTTCGAAAGTATAATGACCGTGCTGTAATAAATTTTAAGCACATCGAACCTTGCCAATTCCTCGAAGATGCGAGAGAAATTGTGCTCGAGCGTGTGCAAAGCGTCATGCAGGAGCATGACAATATAAAAATAAACACGGTGTTTAACGGTGAATTTGTGGCAGGTGACAAACGCGCTAATAAAAGTATCACCACGAGAAATTATGAACTTTTTCGAACATCCAATTTGCAAAAGTGGTACCAGTCGCGCGTTGTCGAGGCTATTTTAACATCGTTGGAAGAATTCCAAGAGCGCAATAGTGGCTGGGTATTGTCGCGTATACTCAATTTAACAATTAATGTAAACAAGTATAATCCTTTGCACGCAGGATGTTAGGGTAAAGGCAGCGAATATGGAATAAATCAATTTTTAAATTAATGTTACTCCGATACAAATGCATATTAAGGCTTCTAATAAACGTAGAACTTTTAAGCAATATGTTAGCTAACATCCAATAAATGAAAATCTCCGAAATTTAAATCCAATTTCAATATTTACAAAAAAGTAAAAAGTAAGAAAATGAGGGGCGTAAAAAAAAGGGATATAATATGGAATACTAGTCAAATTTGAGGAACAATAATAAATAACATAAAAAATGAAGTGCAAATTTATTTTTTTAAATTGAAATCGAAATCGAACTGTTAAAAATCATACGTTTACTGTACAATGTAGCACATAAATAAAATTACATTATGAACATGGACAATAAAATCAAATCCTAAATCGTTAAATTATTAAAATAAACATTAACATCAAAAATATAGCGTCGATGAAGAAGGATACGAAAAAAGTTAAAAGTGTTAAGAGTAACATTGTAGCGCAAACTATAACGTTTGACGATTACACGCGGTGTCTGCAAGACGAAATTGAAATGACACGAAAGTCTTGCAGTCTTGCATAAGATCAAAATTACACGAGGTGTACACGATATCGGAAAAGAAAATTGCTCTAAGTCCGTACGACGATAAACGATACATATTATCCGATTCTACCGACACGCTACCATGGGGACATTATAAAATATCATTGTAAACGTATGTTTGTATAAGTTTATATTTTGTAGTAAAAATAAGTACACAATTATGTATTTTTAAGAAAAATTTATTTTGTATATATGTATAATATGTTTGTATAATAATGTTTCTATTTTTGTATGAAAAAGAGTATATAATAAGTTTATAATAAATTTTTATTTTCACAACGCATTGTCTTTGTGTATCCATAAATTGTGCGATCCATCGAATCCCAGCCACCTTACGTAACCTCGCTTCCCTTCTTGCGCAATACTTTTTCCACGAAGTATATATCTGAATGAGTCGCTCGATGCAACTCGTATTCGTAGAACGCTCCAGCTATAAATTTTCCGCGATTGTCCTCGAGTAGATAAATTACGGGATTGATACGTTGTACTTTAACGATTTTAAACATCTCGGTGGTCCAATTTGGAGTATACTCTTTTTCAAAAACCGTCTTGTACTTACTCACACGTACCAAATCGCCTACTTTGAATTTTGCCGGGTCCGCTATTTTTATAGCGCTGTACACCGTAGTCAAGAGTCTTTCGACTACCGCGGGCATTACGTCAACGAATCGCATGCCGATCGTTCGATGCTTTCGAGCATTGTAATTCGACACGAGACGCGGTAACAGGTCGATCCATTTGTAATCCGTTGAGCGTAAACATCTTCCACATGTCATTTTTCAGCGTGCGATTGAATCGCTCGACGACTGATGCTTTCATTACGGAGTACGTAGAATAGTGATTGATGCCATGTTTATTTACAAGTCGCTATTACGCTACGTTGCACGTCAGCGTTGTAAAACTCCTTTCCCATATCGGTTTGCAAGTTCGGTTGTCTACCGCTCTTTCAAATTATCTCGGTAATAGCGTTAGCCATCTTGCTTTCACTTTTACTCTTGAGCGGTACGGCCCACGCATACTTGCTCAACACGTCAATGACGGTGTTATCAGATTGAAAATAATTTTGCTAGGCAGATTGTATTGCTAAACCTTACTTTATTTTTTCTAACAGAAATCACGAGTCTTACAGCCTCGACGAACATTACAATACAACACTCTCTCTCCTCGCACGCTCGCAGCGCCAGACGCTTACAAAAAAAATGCGCTAAATTTCAGATCAATAACGCAAGAATAAGGAGAACATAATCTACTCTGAATAGCATTAACAAAACGTTAAACATCCCGCCAGCGTTGCAAGATGACGACTTGCGATRCAAAATAAAATGTCAATGAGAAAATAAATAAAATAAGAGATAAATGAATAAAACTCATCAATCAATTGGTAGTACACATATTTTTGGAATGCTGCGTTGAAGGACTCCTGTTGCAGTCTTCACATCSACTATTCTTATCAACCCATCCTTCCCAGGATAGACAGCTACAACTCGGCCGAGACGCCACTGCAGCGGAGGTGCATTGTCGTCACGAAGCAGCACTAAAGTGCCGACTTTTATTCCGATCTTCGAAGGATGAGTCCATTTTCGACGCTGTTGGAGTTGAGTTAAATATTCATCAGACCACCTTTTCCAAAAATGTCGCATCTGAATCAATAATTGATATCTGGTTAAGCGATTAACTGCTGTATCGGATAAATCAGTTTCTGGCGGCGCTGTCAATGGTGTTCCAACTAAGAAATGGCCGGGAGTTAACACAGCTAAGTCAGTGCCGTCCTCCGACATTGGGCAAATAGGTCGGGAATTCAGGCATGCTTCTATTTGGACCAGCAATGTATACAATTCCTCATACGTAAGAAGGGTGGTTCCAATAACTCGCTGTAAGTGACTCTTCGCAGACTTAATAGCGGTTTCCCACAATCCTCCCATGTGTGGTGAATGAGGTGGTATAAAATTCCATTTAATAGAATTCTCCGCTAGGTAACTGGAGATCTTCGCGTGGCGTTCTGAATTCCATAAAGTGTTGGCCAACTCTCGTAGCTCATTGTTGGCGCCTACAAAGTTTTTTGCATTGTCCGAATAAATATTGGCACATTTGCCCCGACGTGCTATAAATCTTTGTAATGTTCACATAAACGCGGGTGTGCTTAAGTCTACGGCTAATTCTAAATGTACCGCACGCGTAGTGAAACATACGAAAATACACATGTATGCTTTGTCTGTCTTATTTCGTGAGATCTTGACTATGAAAGGCCCGCCGTAATCGATTCCCGTATTCAAGAACGGTCGACTTGTTGTAACGCAAGTGGCAGGTAGATCACCCATTTGCTGACATAGCATCGGAGGTCGTGAACGGAAACAAACAATACACTTTCGTAATACATCTCTCACGGTACATCTCGCATGGAGCGGCCAGAATTGCATTTGAATCGCTGCTAACAAAGCTTGAGGACCTGCATGCAAGTGTCGGTAATGTTCATATAGAATGATTAATCGTGTCAATGGATGTTTTGATGGTAAAATAATTGGATACCTTTGCGCGTAGGGAATTGGTGCCTTAGACAATCTACCCCCTATTCTCATTACACAATTTTTGTCTAAGAAAGGAAGTAACGAACGTAAGTTACTCGTAGGTTTTACTTGAGCTTGAGATTTTAAATCGTGTATTTCGTCAGAAAATGTATCACGTTGCGCTAATAGGACTAGAACTGTCATAGCTCGTTCCAGTTCCGTTACTGTTAAAGGCCCTATATTCTTTGACCCAGGATGCAGTACATTTTCCTTAAATCTCAAACAGTATGCTACTACGCGTTTTAATTTCGATAAAGAAGAATATTTCCAGAACAACTCGTCGGATTCATCGACGCGACTATGAAAGGTCTTCGCCGATCTCCGTTCTTCAATCAAATCTTTATTCGGAGTTTCGTCCCTGTTACTGACTGGCCAGTCATTCGTTCCGAGCCACTCTGGGCCATGCCACCAAAGTCGACAATCCTTGAGCTAATCTGCCTGCATTCCTCGAGATATGATGTCCGCAGGATTTTCCTTCGATTCTTACGTGTTTCCAGCTCACTTGTGAAGTTAACCGTTGAATTTCAGTCACTCTATTTGCGACGAACTGCACCCATCTTGCTCGCCCTTTATCCAATCAAGGGTGATCGTTGAATCGCTCCAGAAGTAGGTTGACATTGGCGAAATAGTTAGTGCTCGAATTACTTGTTGATAGAGTTGTGCTAGCAGGAGTGCTGCACAAAGTTCTAGTCTCGGTAAGGAAATGTTTTTTAATGGTGCTACCTTCGATTTTGCGCACAATAGATGTACACTTACATCTCCGTACTCGTTCACAGTTTTAATATAAATGTATCCGCCGTATGCAACCTCTGATGCGTCACAGAAGCCGTGCAACTCGGTCGTGCTAGAGTCATTACTAAATGCGCATCGAGGTATAGAATGTGACGTGACGTCTTTGGCGGCATCGTCACAAGGGCATAGACCCGACCGAGGGAGGGAATGCTCGGGGTGGTCCTCCCAGATTGGGGAGCGACTTCACCCGCTATCGTTTAAGTGTTTAATTACTTGATTTCTTTTTGTTTGATTATCGTGTCGTTTTGCGAGCCCGGAGGAGGCGGAATGGTTGGCCGTTTTATTATTTTGTATATAAGAAGAGCCGGAGCACTGCCAAGGAGAGGAGTAGCGGGAGAAGGAGAGAGTGGCGTGCCCGAGGAA
>JANQDE010000028.1:0-20273 GCA_037157785.1 Cephalotes varians
TTAATATAAATTTAGCGATAAAATCGCTTAATATAAATTTAGCGATAAAATCGCTTAATATAAATTTAGCGATAACATTAATAATTTTATATTTTTGCTGTTAATATAATTATTAAATATTGATTATATTAAATAAAAATATAAAATATTAATGAAATACTGTTTAAGCGACCAGTACGCATTTGGCAACTTTCTATACTATTATAAAGACATTATACTATTAAAAACATGATAATATTAACACCTCTCAGAAGTCAAATTGACTAACTCCACTTTTCATAAATTTGTTATTTTAATTCCCCATAATTAATTCCATCAATATTTTTATTTTTTATATATTTCATAAAGTTAATTAGTTTGATTTTTAAGATATCTCATATAACTACTACATAACAAAAAAAATTTATTACATATATATTTTTTCATATTTGCAAAATTTAAAACAAAATTTCAAATTACGCCGTGCTATTTTTTTCTTTATCATTTTCTTTATCGAAATTTGTATTTTTCGAGAATATTTATCTGAGAAAATAATGCTATCAGAAATTTTAGGCAAGTTAGAAATTGAATCTATGAGATATCTCACAAAAAATAATTTCAAAAAAATATTTCATTTCTTTTATTCAGCTTTTTATGAAAATTTCTGAATACTTCGTGTTGCATCAGATTGTTTCACGAGAAGACAAAATCGTAAATAGGTTCGTTTTTCTCTGCTATTGATTCGTTTTGAGATTGCCACCCACACATTCAACTATCTTTGCCGATCTGATTTATCGGGGAAACAAGGCCGAGGTGTCACAATTGAATGAAACATAACCATGGAAAGAGATTTGGGGCCGTGGAAACATACGGTTTAGTAGGTTGATATGCAGGTTTGCGTAAGATTTCACGACTGACTGAGTATTCCATTACTTCATTGTTTACGATCCCGTATTAAAATCCTTTTAATAATGTTGCTATGAATAAGACTGTTTTATGGTAAGATTGTAATATTATATTTAAAAAAATATATAAATAAGCCAATCGCGCCAATGTGAGAATCTTTTTACAAATTTGTAACAATTAGCTAAAATGTAATAGATTGTAGAGCCAGTGCATATAAATACGTAATCTATGATTCATCTCCACGATTCATACAAATAGCGGATTATTTTGGAATAACGCCAACTTTTCGTTTTTATTTGGAACTACTACTACTAGCTAAATAAGATCTATCTCGTGAACCATTTATCAAACTCGGAGACTCCGCGGCGACATCGCGGGGTGCATTCACATTTCTCAATTTCTACAAATCTTGAATTCAGGTTCCATTAAAGAATCCGCCGAAGAATACGTAGAGGGCAATATAAAATTCTGCTGCTCATATCCCCGGGGCTCTATTCGCCTTTTAGCGAATTGTTCAGAGACTATAGACGTCTGAATATTGAAGCATCTTTTTCCGCCTCCGGCGTGTGCGGCTCAAAGTTCAAAGTGATAAGTCGCGGACAATAGGGTCGCGTTTACGCCAAAAAGTTCGATAACAACCGACGATATGGAAATGACCGGAGACAACTTTCTCGGACACTGACGATGATCTACATGTTTCATGAGCGCACGTTTCACAAGAGCATTTCACGAGCGACTTGGCGAGTGACCGACAGTTATCTGCGACTCATCTACCTTGTAACAGCCGCGATGGCACGATCGTCAGGTCCAGACGAAACCGTCGACGTCACGCGAACCGGTTAAGAGCCGGTGTACACGCGATTATACTTTTTCGAAAACTGCCGAAAATTACTAGGTCCAGCCGGCATGATGCATAATGTTGGCGTGAACACCATCGCAGTTGTATTTACGCGATAAATTTGAGCTCTTAAGAAAAAGACGTTAGACAAAAAATGTCAGAACGATATGACTAGAAAAGTTGTACGTACGTCGATGAAAAATTGCAGCTTTAAGTTAAAATACTGATTCCATCGCGCACGAATCTTGCAGATTGTAAGATGTATTTTCTCATATATTGATTAAATTATAACATATTGTTTCTAAGAGTAGCTGTTTTAAAAAATTAACTCCACGCGTCGGTTGCAACAAAGATGATCGAATTTTTAGGTTTGTTTTTTCCTTTCACGTTTACCGCTTCATTTTTTAACGAATTGCCGCTCAGGTCCAATCAGCTAATTGAAAAACGATGAATCGCTATGGCAAGGACGCAGGGAGCATCATTAGCAAATGCGTTTCGTGATTGAATTTTTCATGTATCGCAGTAAACTTCACCGGCTGCCACTTCGTTTACATTCGTACACAGCTTATCGATAGCATTTTGCTGCTCCAATTAGCTGATTAAAATGCCAGTTAATACGCGGCCGATGTATTTGTGATTCCTAATTAATTCGCGGCTCTTCATTAATATCTTTTATAATGCTGTAACATTGTTAAACAATATGTCTACTAATGGCGACACGTTTTCGTGAATCCATGTCACGAACTACGCTATTCTTGTAAATTATATTCGTTGCATTTATCAATTAATATCCCGAACCGTTGCATCTCTCTGCGGACAACGATGGCATATCATAAATTGTCAACAAATAGTGTCATGCAGTACGGTAGTGACGAACAAAATCAAATTCGGTATTTGTTTCGAAAATGCACGGTGTTTTCGTCCCCAACGACGTTGGCGCATGGCATTTCGAAATAATATACGATGTCGCAAGTTTACATCGATAGACGAGCATGACATTGGCCGAATAAACAAACGTAAACGAAAAACGAAACGTTTGTTACTTTGATACGAGCTGGAGTTCGCGGATCGTTCACCCGACTGGATGTATAGCGCGTATTTCGCTCGGGTCTCGCCCGCATTTTCATTCATCAACCGGCTGCCTAACGATGAATCATCTTGTCTGCCGATATAGAGACAGGTACAAATTTATTCAACCGTCTGCATATACGAGCGACATGATGCGAGTCCATACGTTCCGAACGTGCATATCCCGCGTACATTATTAATTGTAAACGCGCATGTAACACCATGCGGGAAGACTGACGCGGAAAAGATCGATGTTTGTTTATTTCGTTGCAACCTTTTATCAAGGTTTAGATCAAAAAACGAAATATTAGACTTTAATAGTTTTCCTTATTACTGAAATTAACTATATACAAATTTCATGAAAAATTCACGTACATAATATATGTAATATAAATATATCGATGTATACTATTTAGGATTTTATATGCTTTGTCATGTTATTGTGAGTTTGATATCAAGAGAATTTACTTTATAATATAAAAATAGATACTAGATATAAAATAGAATTTAATAATATTAAAATGCACAAAATGCAACTTTTTAATTCTGAAGTGATGTTTTAAATAATTAAAAATATATTTAACAATAATTATAATAATAATAGGATAGACGAATATTCAGATGCGTGATATATTTTGATATATATTTTTTTATGATGAAATATATTTTTTTTATCTTTGTAAACAAAACTTTTGTTTTTGAAACTCTCTGATAAAAATATTGCTATCAAATATAAATATACTGATAAAAAGTAGACTTTGGGCTCTTTCGATTGAGCCGAGTTGCACGAGCGAAACTGCTGAATGCGTGAAATGAAAGTATCCCAGCTGATGTAGGGTGATGTTGGCTCGAGAATGACCAACGGCAATACAGAGAGGGTGGAAGAGAGGAGGAAAGGAAGAGGGTGCTTTTGATGGGGGTGGCGTGGCCGAGGGTTCCCCTGCTTTTTCATAACCGAGACAAGAGAAGGGTTGCGCCAGACAATGGGTCTCCATCTAAATTGTAAATCCTACATTGTAAAATTTTAAATGGCCGTTATTGCTCGTCGATATGTGGCTATTGATTCTCATCGCACAAAAGCTTTATTTGCGTCTAATACTCGTCGCTTTCAAATCTTTATTTATGATTCGTATTCATTCCGCACGATAATACAATATTCTCAACTTAATAAATACGTGCTATCTTTTTTAATTATCTAATTATTTATATGAAAATAGTGTCTCATTTGCCCGTTAATTTTCTCTTTGATATAATTTCTCTTTGATTTGTAATCTCACTTTAAACGAGATATTTGTTAGAATATTGTCTTTTTTTATTCCTCGAAGTATTTACGGTGAGAAACAGATGAATATTTTTAATTTCTATTCTTCGCTTATATCTCTAACGGCAAGGTGACTAATTGCGCAAAAATAGTACATTTTTCGAGGATAGAAATTTCGCTGTGCTCTCAGTGCGGAAGATACCGACGATTGCGGATACTAAGGTCCACGCGCGGACAGGATGCAGTGACGTGAAAATCAGATGAAGACAACTTGAAATGGAAAGAGAAAGCAGGATGAACAGCACGAAGAGCGCCCGAGAGCGATCTAAACCGGTGTCACGGCAAAGCTGCAGAAACGACAGATCTATCGAAGCGAGCAGCAACTGCTCTAGAACGGCAGAGACGGAGAGAAGGAAGAGTCGGGGGAAGAAGATCAGTGAGGTCGCTCGTCGGATTTGCATTTTGATAAGAAATCTCGCGGAAAGTTTTCTCCGATCTCCGTCGTTTCCTATCTTATTCTATACCATACCTTAGTCTCCGAATGATAGGAGATGTCTTCTCGCCCTTCTGCTACCTCTCTCCTGCCTTCTCTTCCTCTTCGTCTTTCACATTCCGGTCTTATTCTTACCTCATTACGTAGGATTAGCTTATCCCGGTCGCCGCTGGACCCAGCTACCACGACGAGAAGTTGCATTCCCGTGGAAGATGTCAATTAAGGCGACGCAACGCGGCGGGGGAAAACGCGGAACGAGAAACTTAGACGGTATTGCAAGCGGACTCCAATCTGAATTTTTTTTCTTCCGAGGAAATCGCGCATGATCCATTTCATAAAGTGTTTCCTGACTAAAAGATGATTCAACGAGCTGATTACGAGATAAAATATTGCGAATATCATTTGAACATTTTCTCTTTTTCTTCATAAAATTATAATATTTTTCGATATTCTACGATATTTTTATTTATTACTCGAGCAAAAGTTCAATCATATTTGCGTAGAGACGTAATGAATAAAAATCTTTATTTCGAATCCCATACAGTTGAATTAATTAGAATTATTTTCTTGAGAATTAGTTATATAATTAGTTATAACTTTTGCTATATATATGCAATATATATATATATATATATATATATATATATATATATATATATACGCATAAAAAATCATTTTTGAAGTATTACTGTAAGTCACGTATACATTTGCCTATTGGAAACATGCAGAAATCTCATTCAATATTATGATAGAACGGAACATCTTTTACTAACTATCATTATTGTCATAATCATTGAATAAACTTGCATTGCGCATCACGAATTTTTCGACATGACAAATTCAGGTTATTCTAGAAATCGTAAACTTTCATCATGTTCTTGTAAAGAAACTTCCACGATCCCGGAAGTCCACATCCCGGGGTTCATAGTCTTTCTTCATCATGCCCGATTGGATTAGCCGGCGTGCCATTGGACGCAGTTTCCGTTATGAAAAGTTACGATCTCTGGAAAGATGTCAATTAAAACTTAAGGGAGGGAAAAACTCTGGCGTGAGCGGTATAATGCGGAAGGAATAAAAGCCAGCTTTCTAGCGAACATCTTCAGTGATGAAACGGCGAAACAAAGAAAAGAAGGAGGAATATTAATTTCTCCTTCCATTTTCATCTCACGCCTTCTTGATTCTCGTGTCTAGCGTATCGAATAGACTTATCGTGCAAGTTCTTAGTGGGGAAAATTTCGATATAGTTCCGATTGATAATATTATTTTCCATACGACAAGATGTACTTAATAATTTTTGCGGATAAGTATCGTAATTACTTTCGTTTTCGCGTACAGCATCGAAATCTGAGCTCGAGGAACATCTTGTCTATCTTATCTGGCTTTCGATCTCTGATTCGGAACTTTTGACAAAATTCTTAATTATTCGTCAATCGAATCGTCAATCTTGTCGTCGATTTCAACAGATCGCTGGACACCTTTGCGTCACGGATGTCTCGCGGCAACGAGGATCGTCAGTCAGTCACCTCTGGCATTACAGAAGACGTGACATTATCGCGCGACGTCGGTTTTCGTTACTATCGGCATTATCTATTATCGGCAGCGACGTTGACGTACCGTCCATCGTCTCGCCAAATATGGCGGCGGCAATCTAATAGTGATTGAAACAAGAAACAGACATGACACAACGGATGTAACGGACGTACAGACGACGTTGTTTGAATTTCTATTGAATCTCGGCATTTATCTTGTGTATTCCTAATTTTATTATACATGTGTAATTTTGTCATATGGCTATTCAAATAATTAAGTTTCTCTCTCTCTCTTTCTCTCAAAATTCAGTTGCCATTCATCAGCACACTTTTGTATTCCGTTATTTATGAAAATAAGATGCCAGAAATATGGAAAAAGCTAAATGCGCTGTGTATTTATTTATTTATTTTACGTATATTTTGTACATTTCTCGAAATAATGGAAAAGCAAAAATAGAAACCTCAGAGGAAATGAAATGTTTAACTTTTACATAGATCGCTTTCCATTAAGCGATTAGATTAAATCTGAAATTAGAAAACAAAATTAAAGTAACCTATTGATTGAATTGCTTCAATTTCGAATTTCTCTGTCGTTGCTAAAATTATTATATAATATATTCAAATTGCGAATATCACGGTGTAGGAAGTTAACGTTGAAACTAATATAAACCAGAATATAAATCAGAATTTTGCATAAAGTTAGCGGGGAGAGGACAGTGAACTGATGGTATGCGATACGATACAACTCCTGGCCGAGAACGTGCCATCCGCAAATCCTGTTGTTAATCCGCCGACAAATTCGACAGGGCGTCCCCCAATCGCGAAAAACCCACAAACCGAAGGGTTGAACTTACGAATGCCGTTCGATCCTCGCCCCGACTGCCGCGCTCTCCTGGAGATTTTTTCCCCCTCCGAACTGTTTTGCGCGCACGCGTTTGGTTCTACACACAAGTAAAGCGTTCGTGCGATCGATGGCTGAAAAACGCAACCACGCTGCTGCTACCATTGCTGCTGCAAACCACCCCTCTCACTGTAGTACGCATCCTCACTGCAGGACACCCTGTCTCGCTCTCGGCGATCCGCCATTTGTATTAATGAACGCGATCTCTCGGTGTTGCCATGCATCCCCGGACGCATTGATAGGTCTCGTATCGGTTACCCACGGGCGAGAAAAAATAACGAGAGGGAAGCGATGCGCGCAGCCAACGATTCTCGGTATTTCGATTGTTTATCCAGCCGAAATGGAAAGGCGTCTCGTAATTGTTACCGCGCGAGAGTCCGTGCGAGCGATGACTTTCATTAAATGAAAGTGATCGTCGCGGTCTCGTCGGCGGTGCTCGGAGGAAATAACTTTATGAACATGAACTTCAGATTTGCGGCGAGAGAAAGATATGAGCTTTGTCGCGTTGCGCTAGCGCATTAAAAAGTAATCACGACATTTAGAGCGCGATAACGTGAGTCGCAAAAAGGACATGCAAACTTTAAAGTAAATAACGAAACCGTGAAACACGAGTGCGATTTACATTTACACAGAATGTATGTATATATAACAATTTGATAGTACATAATGTTTAAAGTATAATTTACGTTTCTATACTACGTGTCTCAAACAGTCAATTTTCTCTTGAATCCAAACTGAACAAAAACTAGCGTCGATAAAATACAATTTAAAAGAATTAGAAACTGAGAGACATGTATGAGGCAAAAGTGTACAATCTACTCTATACCCCAAACATTGTTGAATGTAACAGCAATCTATCTGTGGTAACAATCTATCTAAATTGCGTGAATTTTCATTGCGGTTGAAAATCATCAATGGCAATCTCGATGTCGCGATTCCATCAGACATAGTGCAGCAGCAATATTGCTATTGCGTATGTTTCGAATAAAATAACTTCTGTGTCGCAAACTCTGCGCAATGCTGTTAGTTTGAAATTTCGAGAGATTGCGATATAGTTTATCTATTGTAAAATATATATATATATATATATACACACACACACACACACACATATATACACTTCCTGGACGTCGGACACTTTGAAAAATGGCGATGCTTTCGGCTTCCCTATTCGGAAGGCAAGGCAAGAAAAAAAAGCAAGAGAGAGTATGGAAACAATGTCCCGATGCGGGGAATGGATCAATGAGAGAGAAAGAGAGCATCCCGCGAGAGGGACGAAGAAGGCGGAGCTGTTTTACATGGAGCCATTCACCCTTGGTAGTACTTTGTGTACACCCTCGTCTACCCTTCATCCCCGTGGCTTATTTTCGACGAAGAAATCCCCTTGCTTCGATACGCGCACTGTCATGCTCGCTAACTGTGCAAAATTCTTGGCGCTCTTAAAAGTATCATTGTGTAACCGTACACTCTGACTTTTAGAATCTTTTAATCTCATTTATATGGTCGATGCAATAGCGATATAAAATAAGCAAGAAGAGTAATTTTAGCATTAATTAGAGACTTTAACACGAATATATTTGATTTTTAATTAAATATTGATGTGATTGCGTTGAAAGATTAATAATTAAGATAATTAAGATAATCTGGTGCTTGTTAGACGATAATTGTATATTCAAAATCTTTCTATTTTACTGAGAAATTGATCAAAAAATATTACAATATTGAAACCTGTATTACTATAATTTACATTTTTTATAGATTTATTTTGAGTAATACATTTATTTTCTCGTCACGTACAGACATTTCATCAGTCACAAGCTTGGATTATTCGACGCGACAAAAAATGACCTAGAAATGGCGACATATAGAAATGGACGACAGTGACGAATCGTCATCCTACGTTTCTAATATTTTAAAAAGGAAGAGATATTTAGAAAATTGTATATTCTTTGCCTTTTATAATTAAATTTTCTACTATCAGAAAGCATGCTTAAATAGTGACAAAAAATATGCTCAAATAACTTAATGATTTAAATAAATAAATTTTTATGTATTCTCAGATAAAATTTATTTTTTAAATATATTTTAACATATTCTCTATAAATAATCGATTGAAGAATTACAGGAAAATTCAGTGAAATTTTCAAGAAAATTGACATAAAACATGTATAGCGTGAAGAACTAGATATAAATGCAAAATATTTAAATATTTTATTTCAAAGTAATCTAATCATGAAAAAAAAAATTAAACTGGAATCAATATTTGACAATAATTTGTAGTTTCGGGATAAAAATATTCAATAAGATTGAAAGTTGAAGTCTCCATTGAAATATCGCGAAACAACGTGCCATCTCTCTTCCATCAATAAAATTAAGTTAATCTTTTCGCCGACTTGGTACTTTCCCTTCACCGTCTGATTTATCGCGTAATATATTCGAGCGATTAATCGTCCTGTTTTAATCTTGTCACGATGCTTAGACTCAGACCAAAGCGAGCGTAAATAATTGAACATGTCTCGGCATCTTCAGGAAAATTTTAATGCCTGACAGCCTTTTTTTATTATTTTTAGACATAATGTTCTAAATTTTTTGCTACTCTACGTTGGAAGGATCTTATTTAAGAATTGCCTACCTTGTAAGAAATATCTTAAGTCTTATATTTTTATTGAACGGAATTCCGTGAAGTGGAATTAATTGATAATAAAATTGAAAGTTTCTAAATAAAAATTATAAATAAAAATTGAAAATTTATGACTAAAAATAAATTCTTTCAGAAACTAATCTTTCATTAATTTTAATTTTATCAGTAGAAGTATACAGAGTGTCTATAAAGTCTGTCCTTACTTCCTTTATTTCAAAATTGATTTATTTGAAATTTTTGAGTTAGGAGTCTTCCTTCCTAAGGGCGACCCTTAAAAAAGCTTCTTAAAATGTCGAATACAATTTTTTATAATTTTGAACCGGTTCCGAAATATAGGGGGTGGGAACAGACTTTATAGATGACACCCTGTATAGAAATATAAATATGTGACATAAACGTATAATAAAGTTTATCTCGTCCTTATGTGTAAGAAATCAACCAATGTATTTACCAATTGTGTAAAGCAATCGACAAATCGCTGAATCATTATTTATTTGTTTATCTTCCGCTTGTCCTCAATTTCAATAATTAATACTTTATGGAATAAATAAACGAAGATTTGGTGCGTTGATATGCATTTCTCATTATCAACAATAAAAAAAACAGCAGTACAAATTTAACTTCTGACTAAATAAAGGAGAGAGGCTTCCGCAAAAGAAATCGTTCCTTTCTTATTTTTCCATGTATACCTCGCCTCTTAATGGAGAAGCAGCGTTCGATTTTCCGCACGGAAAGAGCGGCTCTCAAATATTCAATCTGCCAACTTTGTTGGTCCACGTTCTTGCTTCGTCTTTCTGCTTTTCTCTTTACATAGAAAAAAAAAAAAAACGCTTTTATCTTTGAAATGAAACAAGTCCTTTGATTCTTTTCTTTTGATGTAGACTTTCTTCAAATTTTGTTCTCTTTACAGTCAAAATGTTAAGAAGAAATATAATTTGAATATAATTGAATTATGATTACCCATACACACACATATATGAGTTATATTTTATGACGTCCAATAATTTTTTTTCTAAGGTTTCCAATTATTATTACAGTAGGATTGTATAACAATATTTAACATATAATATAAAAATTGCGCGTAAATATATATAAATTCATTTTATTTAATTCTTTGCTTGGGAGAAGAAAATTTAAAGAAATATTTTAGATAATATTTTTTTAAATATATTAAAAATATATAAAGAATAATGTTTAAATATTAATTATAGATAGTAATTATTTCAAGTGTATTATTTGTAAAAGAAGCTGCAAACAAAGTAAAGTTTATGATATACGCGATCTTGTTTGCATCTCTTCATTAATCTTTCATCGAGTGAAGCTCGATATTCAAAATTATTGGAAACTCAATTGTATTTCAACTTTAATTGTATTTTAACTTCAATTTACATATGAAAAGTACGACCTACTGCGACAATGAAAGAAATTTCTTGAATGAGATTTTTTCTTGTCATGGTATTCTCTTATCTGAATCGAGAAATTTTTTTTTCATGTACAGTCATCATATCATTTACTATTTGTAAATGTATACAGTACAAGTTTGTGTATGTACAATATGAAATCGCATATCATCGACATAAAAGAGTAACTTGCGGTTATATTGAGCATAGCGAATTTTTTTCTTTATTTTTTTAATATCAATAATCTCTTTTTAATATCAATCTGCTGAAATTAATTTTGTGCCAGTGTAAAAATAATTGAGAATGAAAATAAATAGATAAAATGAGAAAGCGAAAAAGAAAGAGAAGGAAAGAGAAATGAAAAAATTTTTAAAAAAACTGCGATGTTGTGTCTGATGACGAGGAGTTTATTTAATGAAAAACATCTTGAGAATGTAAAGATTTTGCGAAAACAAAAGGTTATTTTTTCTGTGCATTTTATATGTGGATAAATAATTTATTTAAAAATATTAATTTCTTTGATATAAGATTTTGCATCTTTTGGCTAATAATTTTTTGTAGAATATTATAATGGCAATTATTAATTTAGACGTTTAATTAGGCGTTTAGAAAGAACGAAAATAAAATTTTATTTATTAAAACATACATTTATAAATTTTCAAAAGAAGCGAAGAAAAATAACATCTAATAATGAGAGAGTTGAAAGCTTTACACTTACCGTATTTACACTAACTGTACGTTTCTCACATTGATATTTTCATTAATACAAAGTTCTTTTAAAAATAGCACATCGTTGTGTAATAAAACACGCCATTTTTCTGTAATGTGTGTACTGATGCATTACAGCAAATTACTGTAATTTATACACCGCGTGTACAGGTATATTCATCTTATCATCTGCCAATTACCTTCGAAACTACCGGTTCGATTATCTAATGCATACCCGTCATTCGCTTCGTACAATTAATATCTACATGTCAAGGTGCACTTAACGCTATACGGCAGCTGCACGGATCAATTCCTGCTGGAAGTCTTAGGAACCTAGATGTGAGCGATATGTCGGTCAACTCTAAATTTCGAACTTAACTCTACAAATATAAGATAATATCGCATCATTTTTTTATCACGCGAAGAAATGGCTTCAAAGGCACGATATTATAAAGTACGGCAAATTTAATGAAATCAATCTCTGAAATATTCTGAAAATTAATTTCTGTAATTTTTTATTTAATAATTTTCTTATTATCCAGGATCTGTTTTACTAATTTAGTTAGAAGAATTTTAGTCTATTTTCTTAAGCGCATTAAATAAAACCTGACATAATTATTTTCTGAAATACATAAATTCTTGCTTTTAGAACTACTCTATTTTTAATCTCAACATATATTTTCTCAAAATTATTAATCATCAAGCAACTGAAATAGTAAAATAAAAAGAGTGAATTTTCTTAGCTGTAACAATTATGTGAATGACTAATTACAAGAAATTGCGTGTGCAAGTAAAATCTTGGCAAAATCGACCATAAATTATTATGACAGTTTTATGCACAAGCTGAAACGTGTATGATGATGGAAAAGCGTATTGCATGGTTTTAGGAGTACTTAATACACGCTTAAGCATTTAATACATCGCATTACGTGTTTGTAACGCACGACATAACCGGATTATGTCCTCGATATCGAACGCGTCACCCCTTCTCATATTTCCTAGCTCTAAACACAAGTGGTGGACAGGCTGCCTTCCTATTTTCTAGTTTTCTACGATGAAAAGGGATCCGATATAAAACGAACGATCTGCCGTGCTAAACAAGTTCCGCCCACGTATCGACTATAATTTCCATTTGTGGTAAAGCAGACTGAATTGATAAAAAAGTTAGTCTTCCGGATTCCGTTCAAAATTCCGTTCAAAAAATGTTGAAACGTAAAAATCCTAAAGGTATATAAGTATTATTAAAAAAAATTCTTTGTCTACAAAAAAATAAGAGGAGGGAATACGTTGCATCGAAGTTCCGCACTCCATCCGCAAGCGTGATATCTTCGACGATTTTCGTAATCCTGGCACTGAGGATGTCGCAATAATTGCACCGTGCAGGCAGTGCTAATTGTAAGCGCAAAAGGCCGTGACAATTAAAACGACCTGTGTGTTTTAATGGGTTAAGAGTTTAGCACGGGAAACGGAGCGCGGTCGGTCGAACGAACGACGACGACGACGACGACGAAGGCCGTCGGCAACGGCGGCGCAGTGTGGTCCATGTCGTAATCGTCGGGGATCTTGCGATTGCGCGCCCTCGTCGAAAGGGAGCGAGGGCGAACGAGCGGGCGTGCGAGCGAGCGAGATGAGGGAGGAAAGGGTGGAGGAGAGCGTCGCGCCACGGATCGATAGGGATGCTTTTCAGGCGCGCATGCGATCGCGTGAGCCAATGATCGCGCGAGGGTTCTTTCGACGACACGAGTCGCCCTTGACGAGTGGAGAAGGGCGCGGGAGGAGGCCCTGACGCCCGCAGGGCCGTCGGCGGTGCCCCTCGATGAAAAATTTCCACTCGGGCTTAATTTTTTTCGGAAGTTTTAACGAGCGCTCCATCATACGCCGGGTCTTTGGGCGCTATTGATATTCGCGAATTGTTCCGAATCGTTTATCGAATATTCGCGCACAATAATCACACGCGTGTACGTTACAAACTGTCCGCAACGCTGTAACGCAGCTAAATATGAAAAGTAAACGTTAGCGGGACAAATTTAAATAGTACAGATGCAGATACTGATGTAGATTGTCGCATCTAGTTTGACGGCACTCCCAGAATTCGATCGACGCGACAGTGTGTCGTATATATAAATACATTTTCTATAATTATAGATACATGTACACGATGAGGTTTAACGACAATTATTATAGTTTGCAATCATCGTTGATCGTCGAGAACTATGAACATGTTAACCGAGATTGATATAACCAGTCTGGCGAAACCAAACCGCGAACACCAGTAACGGGACATGTGCGATGATGCGGACGAAGGACGATTTAATTTGATCTACGTGTATCAGGTGTATCGACAAAACATTTCGATATAGAATGTATTTACCGGAAACAACGACCGAATTTGAGCGTAATAATCAATCGAGTTGTCGAGACACCGTTATGTATTTTACACGCGTCACGCTTCTGTATTCTACGATACGTATGTCCGCGCGCGTGTTTATCAGTGAATTTCGCTTTGCGTGTTGCTCCCGACGTCGGGCAAGGACAACAATTGTTTCGTAAGGACATCACGTTTCGACGGTAGCGTCCGGCATGCAGATTATTGCGTCCCTCGCCGCTTGCTCCCACCGCGAATCGCGAGGTCCTTTTACACGCGAAAGGCAAACGAATTTTATTTGTTTTTTTAATACAATTATTTTTATCAACAACACGTGTGATAATTAAAACGGCGTTCGCACGGCTGTATAAATGTGTTATAATATTTAGAAAAAACAAGCGGTTTAGCGTTATAACATAAATCGACACGTTCTGTAAATAAAATTATGATAATAAATGTTAAATACGATATGCCGTCTTATAAATAGATCGTAACGCAACACGTAAGTAACACGGTGCTTTGTTAGAAGCGTCAATTTGCACGAGAAGAAATGCAACGAGGCATAATAATTACATCCCGCAACGAATGTTACTACGTCGTCGAATATAGTCGCAGTTCGCGGTTTATTCGCAAGCTCTCACAGAAGCTCTCCTTCAAAAGAGTTGGATTCATCTGCTTTACATTGATACGGACTGCTGGCTGCAGTTTAGCGTAATTACGGTAGCGAAGTTCGCGAAACACACTCGAGAGAAAGTATTTTTAGAATTTCCGCGAGCGTGTTAAGAATCGGTTAACGTCGCGGAAAACCGGGAAACGCGAGAAAACGGGCGTTGAAATACACTTGAGGCAGGTTCGTCGACGCGCGAGCTATACATAATGGAACCCTTGAATTTTGTCCCGGCTGGTAAATGTCAAAGGGGTTGGGCCTGTGCGTTACAGGGCATTTATCGTATTGCCGGCGTCGTTACCATAGGAATCGGCCGCGCGTTTCTAACGGGAACCGTTTACAAACCGTATGCTTTTATCGCGCATACCAACTGGCGTTATCTACCTCATCGAAATTTAGCTGAAACCATAATTATATAATACGCGTCACGACGCGTTCTATTTGTTACGATAATTAACATTAATTTTGTTACACAGGCCTGTCCGAAGCAGAAATAATGATAGTTAATGAAGGTGTATTAGTACCTTGTATTTATATCGTAATTCCTTTTTCCATTATTATTTCTGACTTTTATTATACGTGTGTGAGACTTGCGGCGAAAAATCTGATCAATTTCATCAGCGCATACTTCAATACAATACGGCGAAATAAACCAAAATTAACCGAATGTAATTGGAAATATTTTTCGTGTACGTAAGGATCGGCGGACGGCATTGTATGCAAGTTATTAATAAAATTTTTTAGAGAGCCTTATGAATAATACTATTTTATGAACTTTCTTCGTTATAACGATGGCTACTGTAATTTGAATATTTGTTCATAGTTTTAGATATGTTTTTGTAGAGAGGAGATCGATACAAAAGCGAGAAAATTACGGACAATTTACAACTTGTACGGATAATTTAAAATTTTATTTAAATATTTTACGTTTATTTATTCAAGATTAATTTTTTCTACATCTCGTGCATTTTACGTCGATGTAATTAGCGCAAAATAAATCGATGTCAATTTTGCCAACACGATTCTGCAAAAGAGAAAGCTACAGAGTTAACATCGTTCTTGTTGACAAATTACTCGCAATAACTCTATTCCACTACGCTAGCGGCAACTGAAAAATTGATTCACTCCGATGCCGAGACGTCGATTGATGCCACCGTACCAAGATTCGACATGCAGGTCGTGCATGTGCACTTGCATGTGCTTAACCTGAAGAAGTGCACGTCAAATTAACCCGCGATGAATTATCAGTCCGCAATATCGCCGCGCATAATTATTGCCTCATCATCCGAGCGGACGCCGCGCATTACCAGTTGCAATCGGTAGAAATTTATTTACGTTAGAACACGGGGAACGCCGACCGTCAGTAATAAACGGCTGCCGCGACCGCGTGCATTTTCCCGTGGCAATAATTGAAAATCGTCCCCGCGTACCGCGGCTGGCGCGCCCGGCATTGGAAAGAGCGCCCGCAATCGTGTGCCGATCATGATTCCGACTCGGGATCGCTATCGACCGCCGCGATCTTCTTACCAATTAATTCCTTGCCATAACCGATAATCATGCACTGCCTGCGACCCAGCGCGATCAGATCCACGCTGCCGAACAAGGGAGATACTCTCGATCTTTTGCAACGATATGATCGATTTTCCAATCGCCGACGAAGGTCAACACGGCGCATCCTGCCGCTGTACCCGTGAATTGTGAATCTTCGTTTGAGTATTCGTTCGCCATCGGAACACGAATCTCTCACTGTGATATATGCATTACAAAATGCACATATTTTTATATTTCTTATATATTAAACGTCTCTAACATGTTATGGAATTTTTTAATTAAGTATATTTAAAAATAGAGAATTGCTAAATGCCGGTTGTCTAAGTATTTACCTTATCAATTTTATATTTTTACTTAATGTAAGCAGCATTTGACAAAAATTAATAATTTCATATTTTTACTGCTAATATTAACTAAACTTAAATATTGTTTATATTAAGTGAAAATATTACTATTTAGACTATCGGTACGCTTTTGGTAATTCTTCCCTAAATATATTTAAATATATTTAAAATATACTTAAATATTATAGTTTCTTGTATTGTAATATTTTCTGATAAAAATCAGCTTTTTATCTTCATTAAAGATACATAATAAGGCGCTAACAAGATTTCTCGAGATTAATTTACCGATGAGGAAGATCAATTTTACATTTCATGAAGATGGATTTCTTTGTAATGTTCATGCGAAGGATCAACGCGGATCTTTAACTATTACTTGACATATCCTCAGCGAGGTGTAATCAGAGAATGTTCTTTGTACAACATAGACATGAAATGTTCCTTTGTTTCGAATTGATAATAATTATAATTACTTTTTTTGCAGTGAATGATAGATCAGGTCAATTCTTCTCCAGGTTCTTCGCCTATAATATTTTTATTTCTGCTCGGAAAAATGTTCGTAAATAATCTCTACCATAGAAATTATTACTCTCGATTTTTCGCAGAATTACAGGCGCGCGTGGCCTTAACAGTCACTCTCGGTGTATCCGCGATTGATCTACGTTTCTCGTGAGAGAAAAATTAAAGAAGACGTCCTTAAGATTCATTCAGCGTGCCTCTACCCTTTCTCCGCGAGAAAGGAGAGCTAAGTCGAAAAATTAATAGCTATGTATGTCGCTTTGTTCGATCATAACGCATTTAATCCTATTGGGAAAGTTTAATAACAGATACAGTACATTATATGACAATTGCATGCATCAACATTTAAGTTGATATAGACATTTGTTAACTGATGAACAAACGAGTAAATATCGCTTAATGAGAATTACAACGCAACGTTCCGTGAGCAATGTAATTCTGTCTTGATTAATACATTAACCAATTAAGCGGTTAATTAAATCAGGTATATTACATATATACTACATATACCTCTAATATTATCGAAAGCTGATTAATGGCGTACGTGATATTGTGATACTTGCATGAACTTGATATTCGCATTTAATCAGAACGACTATGTAGCTACGTATTCCGATCGAGATTATTACGTCTCAACCACGAGTATTTTATATTGAAATCTCAGAAATTGTTTGCGAGAAAATGTAAAAATCAAATTGTTGTCGAGAAAAAAAATTGTTTCCAGATGCTAATATATTTATGTAGTTATCGAATATATTGTACTTTTACATTTCTAGCATGCAAATCTTATGAAAACAGTGTGTGTGTGTATTTCTTGACGATACGAAACAGGAACAAAAATAAGTCGTTAAGTCACGGTGTCCTTGATGCGCCTCCGATGCACCTGCGGGAGTTGCACGGCGAGAGGGTCGATGCGAGCAGGTGCAAACGACCTTCGCGATCGTTTAACCTTCCCGATTCTCCCCTGCGGAATTTTCAAGTGTTTTGACCGCGGCGCCCGGTGCAGGTGCAATGTCATTTCGGGCGGAAAGATATCGGGCTAACGGCACCGCGGACACGCATAACCGTATAATCGAGATTTCATGGCTGATTCGTGCTCATTAGCGGCGCTACCGAGGCTGATTAAACGGCAATTGCGGCCGGCCGATCGAAAATCGTCGCCAAATTCATATTGTGCATACCATTTCCATACCTGGAAAGCAACATTGATCCGTATATTATTAATCGTAATTGATACTCGTTCCGAAATTTCCTTAACTGGCATTCACGGTACTAAAGTAAAACTAAAATTAACGTAATTGAACGATTTTTTTTTTTTCATTTTAAAGGTCAAAATCTAAGAAAGAAGATTATGTAACTTAAAATTATGTAAATTGTGAAAAACATTTGTGGGTCCAGTGAACCCGAGCAAAATGTCTCGCGAATACCAATTAGAGTTAAATACACTTAAGTTATTGTAATACTTCCGCGGTTAATGTTCACAATTAACTTGAATTTTTAAAATCTCTTACACGGAAAGAACGATTTTGTCGAGGATCTAAAATTTTACTGGATACAGATCTGAAAATAATTTTGTTGGACTATCAAAATAATTTTGTCGAAACCTTAAAAGGCAATGCTTAATAAGCAATGTAAAAAATTTTGATATTCTAGCAACTGGTTTGAATATATAATTCTATATAATTATTGTGATAATTCAGCAAAATTATTTCTCTAGTCTGTATCTGCTAAAATTTTAGATTTTTCAGCAAAACTGTTCTTTTCGTATATAAATCGGCATTCCAATTTCGGGGAATATCTCTTGCCGCCATTGGTTTCACGATCTTCTGAAAATTATTCGAGGTGTCAGATCGAAATTTTAGCAATCCGTTTTTTCGACACAGATTTATAGCGAACTAAAATTGTATCTGAACGATGCAATCTGTTTTTCGAACGGAGAATGAACGCATTACCTCACTTACCTTTTTTCCTTATCTTCTTCAACATCGCTTTAATGTCTTGTAACAGCAACGGAAAATTGCCATATCTACGTCCCGGATCGATTGCGTTCGCGTGAAAAGCGTTGACGCAAAATAAAAAAAAAAAAAACGTACGCAGGCAATAAAAAATGTACGGTATTAAGTGTCGATGGAATCATAATAACGGTGATGACATCGATTGCAACCGATAAAAACGAGCGATAAAGAAAGAGGGGAATCTGCGAAAGAAGGCCGCCTCTCACCTGCGTGCGCGTCACGTCTAATGAGCTTTCTGCTGGAAGTCTCTCGCAGGAATGACTAACGCGAAATTTTTAATCTTTGACGGGAAAAGATATCGCTGACTTCTGAACTGACATTTAGACACTTGTTAAAGTGACATCGGCTACTAGCTGTACGCGGTGTTATCGTCTTGGCAGACTCTTAATGTCTTGGCAGACCGAGATCACATTTAATTATTCCGTCGCTTAGGTGATAGAGCGTTTGAACTTTGTCTGAGATCAAGTTAAATATTCTTTGAATGATACATTAGAGTTACCTTTTACCGATGTTTATTAATGTCAGACACGATTCGCGGAATTTCCTATAAATCGCGAACATTGTGTTCCGCGCCGCGGATCCGATTCGATACTAGATTGCGTAATCGCAGTAATAAATGCCGTGGGATATATCTTATTGATATCGCTTGCGTACTGTGCGAATGTTCGAGCTTCTAAATCTGACCAGATCACAATATTTTCTACCTTTTTCTGTAATATTCATCGAAAAATATTTAAATCGTTCAAATCGCCAAATTTCATAGAAAAGAAATAATATCTACATGCGTAGACGATTACGTTGTATCTAATTTATTTACAACATTAATTATTAATAGTAATAACCGCCTCATTATGCCAGTATTAATTATTTTTCAAGATCACATGAGTTTATCACGCAACTTTAATATTGTCAAGGCCGATTAGAACATTCGATGGCACAAGCAAATCTGACAAGACCACGATATTTTCTATCTTCTTCTGTAATATTCATCGACAAACATTTAAATCATTCAAGTCGCCAAATTTCACAGAAAAGCTAATAATATCGACATACGTAAACGATTACGCTATATCTAATTTATTATTTATTTA